>PIJE02000742.1:203301-205801 GCA_002895965.2 Coryphaenoides rupestris
GAGGATCTCTCCACCACCACCACCACCACCACCACCACCAGCACCACCCCAACGCTCGCGCTCGCTAATAAATGGCTTCATTATGACGGCACAGAGAAGAGGCAGAGGAGTCCTGTTTGACCTCCTGGCCGACTCAAAATGGAGACTCGGAAAGGTAGGAGAGAGGACTCTGCTTCTTTCCCTCTCTAGCTCTCTCTCTCTCTCTCTCTCTCTCTCTCTCTCTCTCTCTCTATCCCGCTGTGTACATGTGTCGCCTCTCGCTCTCTCTCTCTCTGGCACGCTCTCGCTCTCTTTGGCTCGCTCTCGCTCTCTTTGGTGCTCTCGCTCGTCCTCTGTAGTCCTCTGTGGTCCGGCCGCACATCTGGAACCCGCACAGACGAACGAGAGCGTTCAGGAGGTTTTAACCCCCGTGGCCAATTACACCAGATTGTGGCGGGTCGTTTTTACAGGGCGATCACAGGAGGCCTATCTATCTTAGCCAGGAGATCTAACCTGCGGTTAACCGCACACACACACACACACACACACACACACACACACACAGATGGTTCATGAAATATAGAAAGGTGCACGTATCTGGCAGATGTGGACAATGTCTTCCCCCGCGTCCCCGGAGTGCACGTCTACAGATCGCCGGGCTTGGAGGGCACTGGCCGTGTAGAATTTTGTCAACACAAGCGATGTCCTCATCAAATATAGATGTTAAGAGAGACTGCTTAGCGCCCGGCTCTCGTCCCTTCCTGCACCTCCTGCTGGCCTTTCACTCGGTGACTCTGACTCGCTCGTAACTGACGTGACGGATCCCGGTGTGCCTTACCCTACCGCCAGGCCAGGCCAGGCCAGACCAGACCGTATGACCGCACACTCTCCCTGAAACATTACCCTCTGCTGTGCTGACCCCCACCTCCATCACCTCCACCACCTCCACCACCAACACCAACACCACCAACACCACTACCACCTCCCAAAGCGGCCCAGTCCTGTTGGCGAATGATCTGACACCCCCCTACCCCACCCCCCCCTGGCTGTCCTGGCTGTCCTGGCTGTCCCATCTGTGGCCACGTCCAACGCGCATGCCTCCTCCTCTGTCTGCTCGTCCCAAGTGTCGGTACATCGAGGTCCCTCTGGAAGCACGGAGCTCGCTCTCGCGGTACTTGTGGCAGCTAATGCTGTTAAAGTCTTCATGCCAAGAGGGGTGGCGGGTGGGTGGGGGGGAGGGGGGGGGGGGTCGGTGTTGAAATCCAGGGATTCTTTGGCCCTGAGATCAGGAGGGACTTAAGTTACCGACAAGAAGCGCCGTCGGCGTTCCCAGCGAGTTGCGTTCGCAAGAGCAAAGAGTCCACAAAGGGTCGCCTCTCGCCTTGACACCGCGCACATTAGCAAATATTGGATGAGCCTTTAACTTTCGGGATAGTTTGTTCTGGTGCTCACTGCTTCCTCTGGGAGAGGCCTCTTAACAGGACAGCTAAGTATGGGCCCCCAGAGAGACGGAGGGAGAGAGCGAGGGGGAGAGCGATGCATCGTGGGTCGTTTTTCAGAAGGGAAAAAACGACTTGCTGCGGTCGGTGCCGTGAGGATTGTCGACAGCACACACGTTGAGCCCTTGAGAGGAATGCTGGGGCATCGGGGGGGAGCTCTCGTACGAACACACAAACACACACGGGCTAGCCGGGTGCACCACCACCACCACCACCACCACCACTACCACCACGGGGAGGGGAGCTCAGCTGTCATCCTGTAATACATCCCCCAGAGAGCTCTCTGTTCTCACCCTCTCTTCCCGGTCGGATAGCAAAACAGCTCAGAGACTCCGTCGGGTTCCGGTTGAACTCTGGGCGATGCAACCAGGTTGTAGGTCCCACAGCTGGGCCCCGCGGTCTGTCTCTATGTGTGTGGCTTCTTGTGGAAGTGAGAGACAGAGAGACAGAGAGACAGAGAGAGAGAGAGAGAGAGAACGGGAGAGGGAAGGGTGGGCAGTGTTTGTTGCTCATCGTGTGTGGGAGTCGAGGGGGGAGTCAGGGGGGGAGTGAGGGGAGCGAGCTCGAAGATGTCTGCCATTAAGGGAGCTGGCGTGCCTCATTACGACCAAATAAACAAGGTCAGCCTCCTGGTCCGAGGGGTCAGCCCCCGGGGGTCGGCCTGCTGTCAGCACCCCACCCACCCCACCCAGCAGCACCCACCCACCCAGCACCCACCCAGCAGTACCCACCCACCCAGCAGCACCCATCCACCCAGCAGCACCCATCCACCCAGCAGCACCCATCCACCCAGCAGCACCCATCCACCCAGCAGCACCCATCCACCCAGCACCCACCATGGCCCCGCGTCCAACTCCTCCTCATGCTGATTGTCTCACCAAATATTACGAACGCAAGAAGAGCAACAGAAACACGGTTTAAGGTTCTTGTTGTCTTCTTCTTCTTCTTCTTCTTCTTCCTTCTTCTTCTTCTCTTCTTCTCTCTTATTGAACCGAAATGGTTTCCAGATTTCCCTCCTGGAG
>PIJE02000742.1:210801-242884 GCA_002895965.2 Coryphaenoides rupestris
TATCCCTCCTCCAGCCCGCCTGTCAGGGCTGTCATTCGGCACGGCTGGCTGGCTGCTGTCTGTCGGGGGCGGTAATGACATTCATGAGAGGAGGGGAGATTGACGTGTTAACGCGTGACTGTGTGACTGTGTGACTGTTTGACTGTTTGACTGTTTGACTGTGGCAGTGTGTGTGTGTCCATTACCTTTACTTACCATTACCGCTGGAAGCCTCTCTGGGCGACGACTGAGTCAAGTAACAGACACTTCAGAGAGAGAGAGAGAGAGAGAGAGAGAGAGAGAGAGAGAGAGAGAGAGAGGAAGAGAACCCCACTTCAATCTGGCCAAGTGTGTGTTTTGGTCTCCAGTGATGCTGGCAGATGTCTCGGCCAATTCTCTCTCCTCGCCGAGAGCGGCCGAGCTGACGGAGTCGGCCGAGAGCTGTTATCGCGGATATCGATCGTGATCCTGCACCACCGCGGGGCCCCGGCAACCCCACCCCCCCCGCCCCGATCCCCACCGCCACCACCGCCAGCGCCAGCACTATATCGGATGTGCTTGGCGAGGGGTCAGGGGGAAGGCTGCCAATACCCACTTCAGCGTTCGAATGCTAATGGATAGTGTCGTAGCAGTGATGGAGCTGCTACTACAGCACAACAGCACCCCCACCCTCCCTCCCCTCCCCTCCCCTCCCCTCACCCCCCTCCCCTCACCCCCATGCACTCCCTGTGGAGTTCCTCCTCTCTCTCTTAACACCCCCCCCCCCCCCCCCACCCCCAGGCTTCCACTCCCGGCGGTGTAAGAACCACCTCATTCCCACCGCAAATACCCCAGAGGCGCCTTCTCAGCACCTTCTCAGCACTGAAGTGGTGACGGAGCTCTCTGGTGGGTGGAGGTGGAGGTGGAGGTGGAGGTGGTGGAGGTGGTGGTGGTGGTGGCGGTGGTGATACTAGACCCCAGGGGAGTCTTGGGGTGGTGGCAGTGTGTGTGTGTGTGTGTGTGTGTGTGTGTGTGTGTGTGTGTGTGTGTGGATCCAGACCTAATATAGAGCACGACGCCACAGAGGAATACACAATTCACTAGGCGCACCCACTCCCTGTCTCCCACCCCCTGTCTCCCACCCCCTGTCTCCCACACCACCCATGGGGTTTCAGATCAGAGAGAGAGTTAATTACAGCGTGTTGTATGAACTCATCATCCCGTCCCAGCCTTCCCCTTAACCCCCCACGGAGCTCCACCACCAGCCCTCCCTGCCTCTCTGGAGGACCGTCGAGGCACACCAGACACAGGCTGGGTAGCCTGCGGCGATGGCTGGGCCCCTCCTCTGGTGTGTTGGAGGGTCCCGACGGAGCCAACATCCACCCTAGGGTGGAGCTTATTAGGCATGATGATGTTGTTGTTGTTGTTGTTGTTCAGGTTGGGTCAGCCCATTATCAGCCCGTTGGGGTTGGGGTTGGGTTTGGAGTCGAGGAGCTGAAGGGGGGGTTAGTGGTATGGCCCAGGGACCTCTTGAAGGATGGAAGTGATTGGTTGGTGCTTGTGGTCTCTGTTGGATTGGGGACGGTTGCCGCTGATCGTGTCTCGTCTCTGTGTGAGTGTGTTCATGTGTGTGCTTTACTGCTTACTGCACAGTACAATTTGCGTAGTTCGTCAGCACACTGTATGTATTCTTCGTCATCATTGACGATTGTATTCACAAGTGGGGCTGAACGTACACATAACTACAGTATAAACTAAGCCACGACAAAGATGATCATTTCAGTGTTGAAGTGAAGATTGAGTTGATTATATTTGAATCGATGTGATTTAGTGTGAAGGAACACACTCATGATGTCGCTTGATGAAAGTCTTGTTCGAGGGTCTTCAGGGTTATTTGAATTCACATTTTTGTCCCTCGTGTATTTTTATTCATCTCGGCATTCTATTTAAAATGTCTCTCTGTTTTGATAAGTGCTATATAAATAAATACATTAAATTAAATGAATTAACCATTATATACCACAAGTTCATGTAATACCCATAATGAAATAGCATTAGCAGAGTTAGCATGCCTTAGTTAACATGAACACCGTTAGGTAAAAGGAACACAATTATTAAACGATTACCAGGCTGTTAATCAACTGTTTGTTCACGCTAATTACTGCATTAGCGGCGAGAGACACACTTGCTCTGTGCTGCGGTCTGTGCTGAGTATTCTTCTTCTTCTTCTGCGGTGTTGTTGTTGTTGTTTATTGACGCGGCTCATTAGCGCGCTACAAACCCAACACAGCCCACGGATCTGTGGCCGATGTCTGACAACACAGCTCGCTCGCTCAGAGTCAGAATCAGAATCAGATTTATCGCCATAGTTTTTACAAACAAGGAAAGTGCTTTTGTGAAATTGGTTTGAACAATTGAAAGATTGAACAAAAAGTGATATTGTAGAAATTCTAAAGTTTCCCAAAAAATATGAAAATGAAAATAAGCAATTAAAAGATGTGTTTAAGTGTGTTCATTTCAACATCATGTGAAATATTACTGTTCACTACCATTGCAAATTTTATTTTTAAATTTTTTTACTAAATGACTCTTATCTTATCACCAGACGCCTGCAAGTTGAGGGCTGTTGTTACCGTGCGTTACCGTTTCCACGGCGATTGATTGGTTCTCTCTCTCCTCTGCTTCCCCGCAGTTCCAGAGTTCGGCGTTGACGTGCGCTCCACCAATGGCAGCCAGGAGCCCCAGGGGGCGGGCCCTCTCAAGGTGTCAGGCCTAGAGCGGAGCCAGGAGCGCAGCCAGGACAGCTGCAGGGAGACACCGGCTCTCCCACCCGCCACCGTCGCAGCCGCTGCCGCCGCCGAGGCCCCGGCCCCGCCCCCTGCCCAGGCCCCGCCCCCACCACCCCCGCCCCCACCGCCGCCGCCGCCGCCGTCCCTCCCGCCCAGGATCCACCTGGCCACGGCCGCCGCCCTCCCCCATCCTCCTCAGCCGCCCCCGCTGCCACCCGGCCAGCCGCCCCCCGGCCAGCCGCCCCCCTCGCCCCGGCACACCCACGGCCACGCCCACACCCACGGCCACGCCCTCACCAACGGCCGGATCCAGCCCCCGACGACGGGCTCCGCCTACCTGCCCCCGCGCTCAGAGGCTGGCCCCAGGCCTCGGACGCCCGCAGCCCTGCCTCTCGCCCAGGGCCCGGAGCCCTCGCTGGCCCCCCGCCCCCCCCGGCTCCAGCTCCACCACCAGCAGCTCCACCACCACCACCAGCAGCACCACCACCAGCAGCACCACCACCACCCGGACCCCCTGCTGCACCACCCCAGGCCGTCGCCCACGCCCAGCCTGAACCATCACCACCCCCACCCCCACCACCAACACCAACACCACCACCCGCCATCGCCCGCCCTGCCCGTCCAGCAGCAGCACCACCACCACCAACAGCACCAGCACCAACAGCACCACCATCAGCAGCAGCACCCACAGCACCCCAGCCAGGCGGGACCCCAACGGCCACCCTCACGCTGCCAGCCCAGGACTGCCTCCACCTACAACGGACACAGGTAAGACCTCAGGGTGTCCGTGGGAGTGTGTGTGTGTTTGGCGGGTGGCCGGCCGCTCCTGCGTCCGACCCACCTTGGGTCTCCGTATCCCGAATCCTGTTGGGCAGGGCTGCTGCCACAGTGCCACATCAGTGCCCCAGACTCTGTCTAACTGGGTCAGGTGAGGCTGTAGCCCCGCCCACCCCCCAGACTCTGTCTAACTGGGCCAGGTGAATGGCCAATTAAGCCAGTCGGCCACCAACCACATGTGTCCAAGTGCACAGCGGAACATTGAGGATCTTAAGCTGGACAATATTCACAGTAGGCTGAAAGCTCTTGACTTAATATTCAACGGCTTGCGATGGCTAACAGCTCACACTCACACGCGGCGGCATAATATGTCACCGGGTGTGAGTAAGGGTTAGGGTTAGGGTTATGTCCTTAAGACCGTGTAAAGACGAAACACTGCAGCACAAGAGTTGAGCTGCTAACTCGACAAATCTACAAACATAAATATGCGAGAGCTACTTGTGCAGGTCTGGTCAGCGCGCATCGTTTGTTTGTTCCCACCGCTAATCAATTTGCGGCCGCGGAGACGAGCTGGATCACACGGTGGGCGGGAAACGGCGCCCCCCTGTGATCCGCCAGCCACCTGCACCCACGCGCACCCACACGCGGTGCCGTCCGCTGCGCTGCACCTTAGCGTACACCCGGCGGCGTACTCGCTGTTCTTCGAGTGTTGTTGTCTTGTTGTTTCGTTTGTGTTTGTTTGCTGTTTGTACGTTTTGTTAACAATGCAGCGCTTGCTGTCGGCTTGACGCCACTTCTCCCAGGGCTCGCTCTCTCTCTCTCTCTCTCTCTCTCTCATTCTCACCGCGGGGAAAACACGGATATCGAATCTTATAAAAATCTTTTCTCTTCTCACCGTCAAGTCGGTGACCTTGGTGTCTCCTTACATGCCGGCGTTCCTCCTACATTCCTTCTGCTCCTCCTCAGCACAGGACACAGAGTCTGACTTCTCAGTAACAACTCTGCGGGGGACAGATGGAGGCAGCGCCTTAACACTCCTCCCCTCTCCCTCTCTCCCTCTCTCCCTCTCTCCCTCTCTTTCCTCTCTCTCTCTCTCTCTCTCTCTGTCTCTCTCTCTCGGTTTCACCCTCTCTCTCTCTCCGTCTTTGTCTCTCCGTCTCTCTCTCTCTCACCCTCACCTTTCTCTCTCACTCTCTCTGCACCTCCTCCTCCCAATCTCTCCTCCTCCAATTCAATTCAAAGAGCTTTATTGGCATGGGAACATACATTTACATTGCCAATGCAAACAAAAACTAAACAAATGTCTGTACAATTACAGATATTCTACAATAAAGAAATGTGCAAACAAAACTGCAATATTGCAATCAAATATATAAATATATAAATCCGTCTCTCTCTCTCTCCCGCTGTCACCCCCAACCTCACCCCCTCTCTCTCTCTGCACCGCCTCCATCTCTCCTCCACCTCCTCCTCCTCCTCCTCCTCTAACACTCTCCATCCCTCTCTCCCTCTGTCTCTGCAGCAGCAGCAGGAGCAGCACCCCGGGATCCAAGACGCACGGAGCCCCGCCCACCGCCACCGCCGGGCCCCTCCACCTCGCCCGCCCGTCCCCTCCCCCCAGCGCATCGGCGGCGGCGGCAGTAGGCTCCTCCTCCTCCTCCTCCACTTCCTCCTCCCCCTTCCCGCTGCCTCTGGCGGCCGGCCAGAGCTCCGCCCCCCACGGCTTCGCCCCGCAGGCCCCGCAGGCCTCCCCGCAGGCGCACCACCCCAATATGTTTGCGCCTCCGGCCGCCTTGCCTCCACCACCGCCACTGACGTCTAGCGCTCTGCCCGTACCGCCCGGACACCCCGCCGCCGGGAGCCCCTACTCAGGTACACGTCCGGGGATTATTGTAAATGTTAAATGTAAAATGGCAGACAGAGAAGATGGTACCCTGCTAGCCCCCAGTGTGTGCGCTGGTGGCTGACTTAACCTGGGGTGCACGACTCTAACTGGACCAGGTGAGGCTGTAGCCCCACCCACCCCAGACTCTACCTGGGCCAGGTGAGGCTGTAGCCCCACCCACCCCAAACTCTAACTGGGCCAGGTGAGGCTGTAGCCCCACCCCCAGACTCTTAACTCAGGCCAGGTGAGGCTGTAGCCCCGCCCCCCTCCTGACTCTAACTGGGCCAGGTGAGGCTGTAGCCCCACCCACCCCCAGTCTCTTAACTCAGGCCAGGTGAGGCCAATTAAGCCAGCCAGCCACCAACCACACACACACACACACACACTCCCACAATGTGGAAATACTTTGTTGTGCAAAAGGATTCATTTCAAGCGGGTCAGGTCATTTAAAGTTAATCATAATAATACCATAATTCAAATCGTCAGGGTTTTGGAAAGCAAAGCAAAACGGCTTTAGTTCTGTTCTGGGACCAATCAGCAACACACAGAGCTCATTCCCCCAATCACACAGCTTGTCGGATCGGGTCAAAGCCGGGCTAATAGCCTCGCCGTGGGGGTGGGATAAGGACTTCCAGATGCCCCCCCCCCACATCGTAGCGTATATTATTCACGATCGGAGAGTCGTAACCACGTCAGACAGCTGTGACGGATAATAGACTCTAAATGAATGCTAAATATACACACACACACACACACACACACAGAAAATCCTCCCGCCTTTTTATACACACAAGCCATCACAGATACACACACACACTCACACACACACACCATGAGTATTCTGAATGTCAGAATTGGGTGGCGGGGGGGGGGGGGGTGGCGGTGGTTAGTGGGTTGGTGGTTTAACTTAATTTCCAGGGCTTCCATTTTCACCTGGAACAGTGTTCATCTGAGAAATCAATTTGTTCAATACCGCACCGACCCCCAGTTGGGTGCTGTTCAAAAGACACTAATGAAATTTTTATGAAGAGAAAAATTCCATCGCTCGCCTCCAACCTAATAACGCTCACAAGTGAACGTCGCAAATTGTGCATCGAGTCACGGCGGAATCGGAATAATGCGGTTAGCCCGGGAGAGAATGCAATCTTTCCCGGCAATTTCGGCAGGGAGGATTTTCAAAGAAAAGCGAGCGATTAGATTTTTCGAGAAGACAACCGAGGGAACGCGGGGAAGGGTTGAAGGGTTGAAGGTTTCATCGCAGCGGTTGCCGCGATGACGGCGGCGGTGGCCGTGATTTCGACAAAAAGATCGCAACGGAGATAAAGTCTTGGCTCTAGCGAGTCCCTCGAGCCGCCGCGATCCGGAGACGGGAGGACGGAGTCCCGCGGCGCACCGATCAAAGCCGTGGTTTCCTCTTTGTGTAAAAAAACCCCAAAACGTTGTCGTTCTGTGTGCAGCGCCGTTCCAAGTCCTTTGACGTGGATATCGAGCGCTTAGAACCGTTTAGAACCATCTGGAAGCAGACGCGCGCTGGCTTTCATCGCTACGAGGTCGTTCCACGTCGGGTTCTGTGGGGCCGTTAAAAAAACCGCTTGGGCTTCGGGGGTAAATCCCATCCACAACAAAACAACGTTTAAATCACGCTATTGAACGGCGCGGTGGATGTATTGACGGCGAAATGGTTACAGCACTACAGTTTAAGATCGAGAAATGCGGCTCTTTGTGTGTTTCTGGTAAATAAGAAGGAAGAAGAAGGACAGAAAAGAATACAAATAGAATAAAAAGAGAGAAGAAATGTCGACAAAAAGCAAACTCGATGACGAGTACTAGCAGAGGAACAAAGGAAAAGACTACATTGAAATAAAGAAAGAGCATTATTTACGTCTAAAAATAACCTTACATAAAGATAATAGGCAATGTATACATATACTGTATATATGATGACATATACTGTAAATATACACAACAAAACAACCAAAACTTTATAAAAGAAAAAAAAAACTTGTTGGCCTCGAAACTGAACTAAGACAGTGAACTGAACAGTGGACCTTATTAACGTTTTATTTGTTTTAAGACCACATAGCACTAAAATCACTTCTCTCGCCTCCCTCCCTCCATCCTCCTTTCCTCCTCCTCTTCCTCTTCCTCCTCCACCTCCTCCTCCTCCTCCACCTCCTCCTCCTCCTCCCACCCCAAATACAGAGCAAGACCTCCTGCGGCAGGAACTGAACACTCGCTTCCTGGCGTCCCAGAGTGCGGACCGCGGCGCCTCCCTGGGACCGCCGCCCTACCTGCGCACCGAGTTCCACCAGCACCAGCACCAGCATCAGCACCAGCACCAGCACACGCACCAGCACACGCACCAGCACACGTTCACGCCGTTCCCGCCGCACGGCATCATGCCCACGCCCGCGCCGCCCATGGTGCGTACCCCGGGTTTAGGGTTCGGGGTTTGGGTGGGGGAGTTGGGTCTAGGACGAGGGGGTTGGGAGTAGGATGAGGGGGTTGGGTGTAGGACGAGGGGGTTGGGTGTAGGACGAGGGGGTTGGGTGTAGGATGAGGGGGTTGGGTGTAGGACGAGGGGGTTGGGTGTAGGACGAGGAGGTTGGGTGTAGGATGAGGGGGTTGGGTGTAGGACGAGGGGGTTGGGTGTAGGACGAGCGGGTTGGGAGTAGGTCGAGGGTGTTGGGTGTAGGTCGAGGGTGTTGGGTGTAGGATGAGGGGGTTGGGTGTAGGACGAGGGAGTTGGGTGTAGGATGAGGGGGTTGGGTGTAGGACGAGGGAGTTGGGTGTAGGTCGAGGGTGTTGGGTGTAGGACGAGGGAGTTGGGTGTAGGTCGAGGGTGTTGGGTGTAGGACGAGGGGGTTGGGTGTAGGACGAGGGGGTTGGGTGTAGGACGAGGGAGTTGGTTGTAGGATGAGGGTGTTGGGTGTAGGACGAGGGGGTTGGGTGTAGGTCGAGGGTGTTGGGTGTAGGACGAGGGAGTTGGTTGTAGGATGAGGGTGTTGGGTGTAGGACGAGGGGGTTGGGTGTAGGTCGAGGGTGTTGGGTGTAGGACGAGGGAGTTGGTTGTAGGACGAGGGGGTTGGGTGTAGGATGAGGGGGTTGGGTGTAGGACGAGGGTGTTGGGTGTAGGACGAGGGAGTTGGTTGTAGGATGAGGGGGTTGGGAGTAGGTCGAGGGTGTTGGGTGTAGGACGAGGGGGTTGGGTGTAGGACGAGGGGGTTGGGTGTAGGACGAGGGGGTTGGGAGTAGGTCGAGGGTGTTGGGTGTAGGACGAGGGGGTTGGGTGTAGGACGAGGGAGTTGGGTGTAGGTCGAGGGTGTTGGGTGTAGGATGAGGGGGTTGGGTGTAGGACGAGGGGGTTGGGTGTAGGACGAGGTGGTTGGGTGTAGGATGAGGGGGTTGGGTGTAGGATGAGGGGGTTGGGTGTTGGACGAGGGGGTTGGGTGTAAGACGAGGGTGTTGGGTGTAGGACGAGGGAGTTGGGTGTAGGACGAGGGAGTTGGCGGTGTTGGGCTCAGGTGATGGAGGTCATCGGCGTTTTGGGGCTATTTTATTTGCGTTTGTCTGCCTCCCAGCTTACACCCGGGAGGGTATAAGCGGGGAGGCTATCGGGATGTTCCTGTGGGTTTGTTTTATTCGTGTACGACGTCTTTATTTGGCAGCGACAGCAGCAGCTACACATCAATCAACACTTTAGTCGTTCAGTTGCAGTGTCGCCGTCTCCCAAGTTAAGCCAAGAGGCTAATTTTGCTTCTGTAGTCCCCGGCTGACCTGATCCTGGGATGCCTTCCTCGTTGGGTTCAGATTTATTTGACACACACACAGGAGGGGAGGGACCTTGTGGGGACTTTTATTGTGGCGGGGTTCTGAATGATGACCATGTGTGTGTGTGTGTGTGTGTGTGTGTGTGTGTGTGTGTGTGTGCCAATTCATCCATCCATCCATCCATCCATCAACACCCGCCTCAAAGATGCCTTTCTTCTTCTTCTTCTTCTTCTTCTCCCGGAATGCCTTCTCACCACCACGACCGATTTAGCCCCCGTCCGCGCGCACACACACGCACACACACACACGCACACACACACACGCGCACACACACACACACACACACACTCACACACACACTGCCCCCCCCCCCAGCAAACCAAAAAGTGCCCATTTCCAGAATTAGCCATAACTTTGCCCGAGAGGAGTATTCCGGAGCCGACTTTAAAAGCATAATACACTTAATTCAGTTGGAGTTTAATGACATAATTTGGCCCAGTTGGGTCGTGGTGGTGGGTTGTGGTGGTTCCTTTTTTCCCTTCTTCTTCTTCTTTTACTGTCAAACGCTTTGAATTAAAGGCTCGCTGTTTGTCGTCGCCGACCACAGGCAACGAGCGGCGAGGAGCCGGGGGATAGCGCTGCACGCTCGCCTGGCTGTAGCCGTAGCGCGCCGCGAGCTGTGTGTGTGTGTGTGTGTGTGTGTGTGTGTGTGTGTGTGTGTGTGTGTGTGTGTGTGTGTGTGTGTGTGTGTGTGTGTGTGTGTGTGTTCTTTTAGCTCATTCTCTCTTTTTTTTGTACGCTAGTGCTCTGGCGGTTCCTCAAACGCTCGTCTGCGCTGCGATGCGAGGTCCTCGTTCGCGGCTAATGAGGCCATAAAGTGTCCCTTTATGACTCCACCGTTTACGTTTAGCCCTGACTGGGGAAAACCGGGTCCTCGCAAACACACACACACACACACACACAAACTCAGCAGAGGACTCACAAATGAGAGACAGACGTGAGGGTCGGTCCTCAGACGGTCAGAAAAAAGTGTACAAAAGTGTGTGAGAGCGGAGGAAAGGTTAAGGACGGCCATGTTACCGCGCCACTTAACTTCTAAGTGTTCCCTACTGGGGGGGAACTGGGGGGGGGTGATGATGTGTCCTGACAAATTTTTAATGTTCTTCCTCGCGGGAGTGGAAAGCCGAAAATGTCTTCGGGTTCATGTGAGTGTTCTCCCTCCGTACTTAACTCTCTGTCTTGTGTTTTTTCTCCCACAGTTTGAGAAATACCCAACGAAAGTCGACCCGTTCTACAGACACAGTGTGAGTGTTGGCCCGACCACCGAGTCGCCGTCTGTCCCCACGCCCTGCTGTGTCTGTTGTTGTCTGTTGTTGTCTGCGCTGGCGCTTCTGTCTCTCATGTCTGCTGCTTTTATGAGGCCCAGAACCAAAACAATCCTGATCCTCAATGCCCTCCTCTCTCTTGTCTCCTCCTCCTCCTCTTCCTCCAGCTCTTCCACTCCTACCCTCCGGCCATGTCCGGCCTGCCCCCGGTCATCCCGCCCACCGGCCCCTTCGGCTCGCTGCAAGGGGCCTTCCAGCCCAAGGTGAGACTCCGCCCCCACCGGGTGGAGCCAAAACACGGCACGACACGTGCGACAGCGCTGTGACAGACGAAGAGTCACCAAACCGCGGCAGTTGAAGTCCAGGGAGAGCACAGCCGCCGGCGAAAGATGCGTCGCGGCAATTACCCCCGTGACCGATTGGTTGAGATGTGTTGCGTAGTGATGATTTGAGCCAATCAGAAACAAGCAATCTCCTCTCCTTGTTGTGGTCGTTGTTGGATGTTGAAGCACCAAAGCTTTTTTAGAAAAGGATAAGTGTTCTCAGATGGCATGAATGTCCGCGCCAGCACCGCTCTGCATAAAACATAAAACATAAAACAGAACAACAACAGGTCAATGGAAAACAACGACCTGCTGTCAACGAACCAACCAACCAAAACAATTGGATTGGCTGTTCTGCGCTCGACTGGACTTGGGGATGACCTCTTGTGCATATTTTACAAACTTTAGAACATTTTTCTTGAATTTCATTTCCTTGAGCGTTCTCTAAATAATCTCCGTGTCTCTTGCAGACCCCCAACCCCATGGATGTGTCCGCCCGGCCCGGAGCCGTGCCACACACACTCCTACAGAAGGACCCCCGGGTAAGACCATACACACACACACACACGCACGCACGCGCACACACATGCACACACATGCACACACACATATATTTTGGTGGAGTTCATTTGTCCAATGAACCAGAATTGTGTTTTAAATTTTTTTATTTTGTGATTTAGCATTTTTTTTTTTTTTGCCGATTGTGATTTCTTATTCATATTATTCTTATTCTTAATCTTATTCTTATTCTTATTATTATGTTTAATTAATTTCCTGATTAATAATATGTATAGTATTATGATTTAATCTTGAAATGATTCCCATTCCTATACTTTATATGCATTTCATTTTTGTAGGCAGATTTGTAAAATGTTGAGTTAGTTAGTAAGTAAATGAAAGCCTTCATGGACGCCCATTTGACACACTGGTGACTTATCTTTATGTAATGTATCTTTATGTTCGTCTCTTGTAGCTAACAGATCCATTTCGACCTATCCTCAGGGTGAGTGTTCTGGTACATACTGTACTTCTTCAACACACACACACACCGACACACACACACACCTAACAACAGTAAATAGCGCATTGTCCTTGTATTGTCCTTGCAGCGGGGAGAACATTCTAAAGCTTACCACATCATCAACACCACCACCAACACCACCAACACCACCAACAACAACAACAACACATTTTTATTCGAGGACAGGATGCCGCGGTCGGAGTTCTGAAATAGTGTGGCTGTGCTTTGACTTGGACTCGGGGGCTCGGAGCCAAGCACTCGACCAACGTGTGCGGTGATTCGCTCCAGACTTCTTTACGAGACCTTGGGATTCCTAAAAGCTCCGCTCGCTCGCAGAGACTCGGCGTGTCCTTTCCGAAATAGAAATAGATTTGCGCAACGCACGCAATGCACGCCGCGGAGCAACGTAGAGATCCGGCTTATAAAAGATGGATGTGTTGTTGATGCTTGTTTCTTTTCCTTCTTTCCTCTCGCAGAAACCCGGGAAGTGGTGCGCGATGCATGTTCACATCGCCTGGCAGATATACCACCACCAACAGAAGGTGAAGGTGAGGACTCATCCGTGGCGACGGTGGAAACGCAAACGCAAACACAAACACAACCACGTCACAGTGTGATTAGCTGTTCCAAGTGGCTTCAGAAACTGGTTTCATCTCCGGTTTTTGACATCACAAGTGGGAGTGTCCACCTAGAAGTATGCTGGACAGATCAGCCTACCAGCCTACCCAGTGGACTGTACTGTAGCAACCGGTAGGCTGATCTATCCACCATACATCTGGGTGGTGGACACTCCCACTTGTGATGTCAAAAACCAGAGATTCTGAAACCGCTTGGATGGGCTAATCACGCTCACACCTGGTGGTATCATAGGAGTCCTTTAAGGTTTTAGTGTCCAATATTTAACACAAACAGCAGCGGGGAATCAAACCCCGAACTTACTAGCCAGGCCCTCCTTGCCTCCTTGCCTTGTTTAAAGGTTTTACATGTTGTGTCTTTCCTCCCCGCGTCGTCCTTCCCGCGACCTCCAGCAGCAGCTGCAGGTCGACCCCCATAAGCTGGACTTTGGCCTCAAACACGAGTTCCTGGGCCGCCCGCCGGGACCCAGCCTCTTCGGGGTCCACCACCACCACCACCCCCACGACCTGGCTCGCCCCGCCACACTCTTCTCCGCTGCAGGTGTGTGTGTGTGTGTGTGTGTGTGTGTCTCCCTCTCTTCTCTCTCTCTCTCTGTCTGTCTCTAGCTCTCTCTCTCTCTCTCAATTCAATTTCAATTTAATTTCAATGTAAAGAGCTTTATTGTCATGGGAAACTTACATTTACATTGCCAAAGTGGGTGGTAAATAAAAAGTATATTTATAAAGAACTAAATATATACAGGTCAGTAAAAAAGAAAACAATAAATAAAAAAGATTAATAATAATCATAATAATAATAACACAAATTATATATATATTTTTAAACATATATATATAATATAAAATATATATATCAAAAATACAAAAAAGATCAAAATACAAAAATAAGATACAATAAAAAGGAAAAAAGAAAAAATGGAAAAGAAAGAGAAAAAAAAAAGATCTATACTGTATATACTTTTTTTGATATAATAATAATAATAATTATTATTTAAAAAATTAAAATAATGATAATAATAATCTCTCTCTCTCAGGGCCCACTCACCCGGCAGCCGGCCCGTTCGGTCACCCTCCCCACCACCCGGGAAACTTCCTAAGCCCCGCCTCTCACCTCGGTAAGTGGTCCGTATGTAAGAAGTGGGTGTGGTCACCACAGTTGCCATGGATACGCATTCCATCTTGATGGACAGGCCGCTAGCCACGCCCCAGAACGCATAGCCTGCTTCATCGTCTATTTTACTCTAGATAGGACCATCATTTTACTAAATGAACATCATTCTGTATTGAAAAAGACTTTAAACGAGTGATTAAGTCCATGAACTCATTAGGAAAATGAAAACTGAGTGAATAAATCAAGTGAGAAGTCGGGTCATTTACCTCCAAAATCGGACTTATTTTTGCAACCAGTGGTGTCAGTGGTGCCCCCTGCTGGCCATCAGAAAGAATGCAGGATATAAGGTCACTTTCACATTGGCTTCATTTAAGGCTGCAGACTGTAACTGAAGCCGGGGGACCGCCGAGAGGGGCCTCTTCAGCTAGCCGGCCGGCCCGCCGTCTCCCCGGAGTGCGTCTCCAGTGGCCACGAGGGGATTTGAATAATTAAAGGTCACCATGACAACCGGCGATAAACACAAAGACTCTGCATAGCAACGAGCAGCCAGGAAGGCAGGCGGTCGATGTGGACACACAGACATCGGTCGGTCACTTGATCCCAGGGTGACTTTTAAAATACAAAAAGCGTCCATTGTTTTTATGCTAATTCTTCTTCTTCTTCTGTATGTGTTGGGGTTGCGATCTGCGGGTCAAAAAGGGTCTATAAACCCCTGGTTTATAGACTTATGTAGACGGATATCGCTGGTGCACCCGGGACTGGCTTGGATTGGCACAAAGAAACGTGACATTTGTGAAGCACTTCAGTGCTTGAAAGGAGTCATTCTCAAGCCCAAAGTGTCCTCAATTATTAATACGGCTATATGCTACAGCCGCGCTTTGCTCCATGAATAGTAAATGGTAAATGGATTGCATTTATATCACGCTTTTATCCAAAGCGCTTTACAGTTGCCTCACATTCACCCATTCATACACCGACGGCGGTGCCAACCATGCAAGGTAACAACCAACACGTCAGGAGCAGTTAGGGTTAGGTGGTGTCTTGCACCTTGACACTTAGCTAGGAGGCGAACCGGCAACCTTCCTGTTGGCCAGACAACCGCTCTTACCTCTTACGTTTGTGCTTCTCTTCTGCTTCCAGAACCTTTCAACCGGCCCCCGTCCTTCGGGGGACTCGGTACGCTCAGTTCCTCGGCCTTCGGCGGCCTGGGAAATCCAGCACTAAGTGAGTTTCATCTTCGTCGTCATCCTCCACAGATCACGAGACACACGGCTCTGATATTGGATTGGTTGCTAATATACAAGCCTGCATTTTATTATAATTACATTCATTATTACAAGAACAAATGAAGTGATGGCTGTGGCGCACCTCACGATGGGAATCTAACCTACGTCCCCCGACTGTCGTTCCCGCGCTCAGAGTCCCTCACCACGGCCAACGCCATGTTCGGCCATAAGGACGCCCCCGGCTCACAGCAGCAGCAGCAGCAGCAGCACTTTGCCAACGGGCCAGCGGGGGGCGCCCAGCAGGAGCCCTGGAACCGTCTGCACCGCACGCCGCCCTCCTTCCCCACGCCGCCGCCCTGGCTCAAGCCCGCCGCCGGAGACTCGGGGGAGAGGAGCGCGTCCGCCAGCTCCCACGAGCGCGACCGCGACTCCGCGGACAAGCGGGCGCCGTCGGCCAGCAAAGACGACGGCAAGGACCCGAGGTGGGTGTTCTGTCTGGACTCTGGCCTCTACGGAACCGGCACGGGTTCCGTCTGATGAAGAATGCGCTGAATGTAATATGTTGCCATGGTTTCACCACCTTGTCCTCAAAGTGTAAATGGTAAATAGATTTAAATAGCGCCAGACCACCACACACCACAGACACACTCCTCAGAGGGGTAATTGTGGAGGAACTTCCAGTGTTTCCTCAGAGAAGTGATGACTAGAACCAAGAGACGTTTTAACGATGGATCTTTATCATTTCTGTCCCCTAGGGAGTCCACTGAGAAGCGCCACTCGTCCAGCCACCCGTCCCCGGTGCCTGCCACCCCCGTGGGCTTACAGGGCCACGGCCGGGTCCCCGAGCAGCACCACCGGAACCACCTGCTCCCCGGGGAGGCCCAGAGGGACCTCAAGGCCCGGGACAAGGAGAGGGATCACCCTGCCGACGTCTGGAAGGACAACAACAACACCGTCATCGCCGGGGACGACCACAAGCTGAAGGACAGCGAGAAGGACGCGGCGCCCGTCATCCACGACGGGCGGCTGGCGGAAGGCAAGGCGCCTGGCAGGGGGGCGGGGTCGCCCTACGTGCGGCAGGCCAGCCTGGAGCGGCCGCCCAATGGCAGCCTGGCCGGCCGGGACCTCGGCCCAGAGCGGAAGAGCGAGCCGCTCTACGAGCTCCAGAAGAAGAACCACCAGCACCACCACCACCATGAGGTGAAGGTGAAGGAGGAGAGGAAGGAGGACCCGGACGCCCCGCCCCCCGCCGACCGGGGGAGCGAGCACCCGGCGGTCCAGGCACCGCCCGCGCCGCCGCCGCCACCGGCGCCACCCCCCGCGCCCACCTTCCACCCACAGCCCCCCTCGTCCCTGGGCGTGCCCATGGGCATGGCCGGCGTGCACCCCATGAGCGGCCTCAGCAGCCTGGACAGAACTCGCATGGTGGCGCCCTTCATGGGCATCAGCCCCATCCCGGGCGCCGAGAGGTTCCCGTACCCGGCGTTCCACTGGGACCCCATGCGGGACCCCTACCGGGGCCTGGACATCCACCGGCGGGACCACCTGGCCCGGGACCTGCTGCTGCGCAACGACCCGCTGCACCGTCTGGCGGCTCCGCGTCTCTACGAGGCCGAGCGCTCCTCCTCGTACCGCGACCGCGAGCCGCACGACTTCAGCCGCGAGCACGCGCTGGCGCTGGAGCAGCGGCGGGAGCAGCAGGAGCGAGCGCACCTGGAGGAGCGGGAGCGGCTGCACATGCTCCGGGAGGACTACGAGCAGGGACGCCTCCACGCCGCCATGCACCACCACCACCACCACCACCAGGCGCTGGACGCCGCTGGCGCCGGGGGCGGAGGGGGGCACCTGGCGGCCCACGCGGGCGCCGGGTCCCTCCTGGTCCCCGGGCTGCCCAGCATGCACTACCCCCGGGTCAACCCCTCGTCGGCGGCGGCGGCCGCGGCAGCAGCAGCCGCGGCCGCGCATCAGAACGGCGTGCTCAACAACAACAACAACAACAACAACAACAACAACAACAACAACAACAAGACTACGCCGCCCTCGGTGTCCCTGAGTGCCCCACCCCCTCTCATCCCCACGCTGGGCACCCGGGCCGGCTCCCCTAGACGGACTACCCCCCTGGCCACTGACATTAGGGACAGGCCCAACTCGCACGCCCACAAAGACATTGAGGCGCGGTGAGACAATCGGGGACCCTTCCCTCTCTCTCTCTCCCTCCCTCCCTCCCTCCCTCTCCATCCCTCCCTCCCTCTCCATCCCTCCCTCTCCATCCCTCTCCATCCAGATTGAAGGTTTGTGCCACAGTGCCGCTGCCTCGTGTCTCAGCCTGAACTGAACTCACAGCGAGCCCCTCGCCTTGGGAGAACCACGACTCTCTGTACCATATCTGTGAATAACTTATACGTAGGCAGGAACGTGCCTCGTAAAAATCATCGTTTCGGGGTTGTTTTGTATCAAAGAACTACAAAAAAAAAGGGACAAAAATCGTATCTAACGACAACCACAACAACAACAACAACAACAACAACAAAAATGTTTAAGGGTTTTTATTTTTTTCCCCTTACATTCGCCCGGTTTGCGTTGGTTTCTGTGTGCATTCTTTGTCTCAAGGAGTCGGGGTTCCAGGATTGAGTCCAAACCTTCGCTGCTGGAGTGTGTGGGTACCGGGAAGCAGAACATTCAACGCTCTCCCTCTGAACGGATTACAACCGAGGTACAAAATATGCAAAGGGACGTTTTCTGGAAAGCTTTACTTTAACTGTACATATAGGAGTACCGTGTTGGGAGAGAGATGGGAGATTCACAATGTGCTGGTTTTTTTGCAGACAGATATTTGCGTTTGTTTTTTCCGATTCGGTCGACACACTAATTGACGCTTTGACCGTAGGGTTTCACGACACCCACCTTCAACTATGCAACACACGTCTGGAATCCCGCTCAACACATCTGGAAACGGCCGGTAACCACTGAGGCATCGCCTGCATTCTCTCCGCAACTCGAAAGACGTCGCGCACCCGTGCGGTGTTGTGTTCCGAGATAGGACTAGCTTTACCTGAGGCCTCCGTCGTCCACACATCTTCAGATAAATTGTGTATTGGTGTATGGGCAGCAAACAGTAGATGCAACAACAATAAGTTCTTCTTCTTCTTCTTCTTCGAGAGACTAAATCTTCGATCACAAGTCTAGTCCAGGAGAGAATGAGCCATGTGGACGTAAACACAGCGAACGTACACACCTGATAACCCGATGTAAAGTATGTGTTTTCTCTGACTCTGAAATATTCAGTTTGGTCAAACAGTGTATTATATACAAAGCGCTCCTCACCTTAAAGTTGTCGTAGGTACAAATTGAAAAGTGGAAAAAAAAAAAGCCAGAGGTCTATTTTTCGTAGGTTTCGTTTTTGCGCTTCGAACTCTCGTGAGGCCATGTTGTGCGGTGGCGTTTTTTTCGGTTTTTATTTTCCCTCTCTCAATCCAACATTCAAAATGTCCGACACAGAGCCATAGTGGTTTTAGTCAACGCGTATTGCAAAGAAATTAAAAAACGATTGTTAAATAACAAACTTTTTTTTTTGTGCTGTTAAACATGTACAAGGGAAAAAGTACGTCTTTGTAGATCATGTACAAAAAAATATGAAAAAGAACTAAGCGACTGAGTCTTCAGCATGCTCCTCATTTAAACTTGTGTTATGTAAATTGTGCCATGTTATTAAAAAATGTGTACTAAAGTTGTCTGATACTTACTCACGTGCCTTTCTGACATGATTCCTGCTGCAATCACATCTAAGAAGAAAGAACATTACAGATACTGTACATACAAGGGATATTCCGTCAGTTTTATTTGTACTTAATCACAGTTACCCTGAGTCTCCAGTGGGTCAGATACGTATGACACCCCACTGACCTTAACCCTTAAGAAACACCCTTAAATAACGAGGAAGAAACCTCGGGATGGAACGCAGAGTGGGGGATCCCTCCTTCCATGGACGGTTCAATAGCTGTGCAGTGGGTCCCATAATAAAGCATGTGTAAGAGTTACAAGCAAACATTATTTTTAATAAATTCAGCCATTCCGTGTTGAACTACGAGGAAAATATTAGCTTGATTGGAAAGGCAGGGTGTTAACATTGAAGCAGCTTGTTTTTAAGTCATGCTTTTTAAACAATCAAGTCAATCAAACCTCGCAAAATTTATCAGATTATGGAGAAAAAAAAGGACACTAGATTTCACTCTAAATAGTAAAGTACTAAAAAGTAAAACAGCCTGTTGACTAAACAAACAGAATGAACACAGTTCAATGAGAATGTATTTATTTCAGAATAGAAACATCTTTATTGAGTTTCTACACACACCAGTGTGCCAACAATGGAGAACTGTCATTATTCAATGCACATGACCAATGACCAATACTTTTGATAAATAATATAAATGTCAGCAGCTGAACTTCTCACATCAACAGCCTTGAGTGCACTTCTCCTTGTCTTCCAGTAGAGGGTGCTAAAGCTACTGGAAAGACACTGTCCTGATTGAAGGTAAGTTTCGGATGATTTATCCTCCAGGTCTGTATTATTATATCACCTACATGGCCAAGCCAAAGGCCAATATTTGTTAGATATTTGTTATATTAACATTACAGGACAATACCGGTCTGCTCCGTACATTCATTGTGTTTTCAGACTTTGACGGATTCATTTTATTTCATTCATGTTGTACATCTGTCACTTTTAACTTAACATGTAATGCCTGTTTTATGAAGGTTTTAATTAAAATTACTCGAATTTACCAAGCCCCAGGAGACCAAATATGCTTTAAAGTATTTCTGCTAAACTAATTAAATTTATTTCACCCATAAGGTTATTATTTTGTTCTGACCTCAGCAAATAAAATGTATTTTTCCTCAGGAACAGCAGAATATCACTAAGCCCCATTACCAACTTGCATTAATAAAATAATCATACAATATTGTTTAAAGGACTGTAGAAGTAAGAGTTAAACTGTGACTAATTTAATAAACACTTTTATCTTTAACCACCAACCATGACATGCAAGTGTTGTCCCTGTATGTGTTGTCCCTGTATTCTCACATTGTGCCACTAGATGGCAACAACTCCCAGTGTGAGAATCCGCCTGGCAGAGAGCAACTGGTCTGGTCTGTGGCCTGAGAGTCAAACTGGTTTTACTGGTTGGGCTGTGGATCAGCAAACTCATGAATGCAAAGCAGGCCTAGAATGTGTCACCAGCTCCTGTAATGGTCTCAAACAGGGAGAGCCACATAGCTGTGAGGCGTTGAGTTGCTTTTGTTCGACTTCCGCCGAAAACAACAAATGGATGCAGATGCTTTTGTTCCGTATTGGTCTTTCTTGTCTTGACAATATCGAGAAAAACAATAATGTGGCTTTTAGTCTGTCTCTCAGTGGCGGCTCAAGACCGTTTAGGGTTCAGTTTTTGGTTTTTAGGGTTAGGGTTTCATATTAGGGTTTGGTTTTAGTTTTAGGGTTAGGGTTAGGGTTCGCACACACACATACATACGCGCGCGGGCACACACACACACACACACATACATACGCGCCCGGACACACACGCGCACACACACACACACACATACATACGCGCGCGGACACACATACATACACGCACACACATACATACACACACACACACACATACACGCGGGCACACCCACATACACATACACACGCACACACACACACACACATACGCGCGGGCACACCCACATACACATACACATGCACACACATGCACGCTGTCAGGTAGTGGTGAGGGGGAAAAAAGGGAAAGGACCCAAGTGTTGGCAGCAAAGTTAACTTAAAATATTCTTTAATAAAAGTAAACTAAGTAGTATCGAATACGAAATGAGGCACAGCAAAACTCGAATCTTCAAATCTTCACTTGCTGGTGAAGACCCCATTTAGACCCCAACAACCCGGAAAAAACCCCACAAGATGGGCGCAGGTATAAAGTGGGAGACTAACGAGGGAAGTGAAAACAGCTGAGACAAAATGGCCGATAGACAAAACAGGGAGTAAACTAACCAAAAGCAGACTATACAAAACAAACAGGAAACAATGAACAGATCGAAAACGGAACATGCAAACCAAACAATACACAACACAAATACAAACCAAACACACAGGGAACACACACCAGGAGGGAGGCAGACTATGACATCAGCTGCATTTGAAGCATTACAAGAATATTTGACCAGATAAAGCATATGCTTGTCATTGCAGATCAATTCACTAAATGGGTAGAAGCGACTAGAACACGACTAGTTGCCACGTGCAAAAAGAGAATGCATGAACAGTGGTGAAAATACTAACTAAAGAAATTATTCGGTGAGACGGAAGACTAGTATACATAAAAGTAACACAACTACTATAGCGTATAGCTGGATTACCATAGTCCAGCATGGTGGAAAGCATGAATAGGACCAAAAGAGATTATGGACAGACTTTGCTACATGCCTTCCCATCTAAAATCAGAATAACTCCAAATGTTACAAGCAAAGTATCTCAATTCTCGAAGTATTAATGCAAAGACCATTTCCAACTCCTTGGGTGCGGGGTGGGGTTTGTTTTGTGTGATTATACCGATGCACTTGTTAAGAAATTGAATGGCATCTATGGTGATGTGTCTTCTTCTCCTTCTCTTCCCTTTCTCTGCAGGACAGCCGACCCACCCATTTCTGCCTGGCGACCTGGTCCTAATCAAAATACTCAACCCATGGAAAGTAGGGGACGCCCGATATGGCCAACCAGCGGAGATCACTTATGGAAAACCAGGACTGTGGTCCAACCGATGACCAACCACAATGAATCTACACCAGCCGCCGAGAACAAAGGACCAACAGACAGACAACCGAGGGCTCAGCAGATAAGAAAGAAAGAAAGAAAGATCACTTTATTAGTCCACACTTATGGTCACAAAGAGAGGAACGTCTGGACCTCGTCGACCGACCATGGCGTGATTTTTCTTGGTGAAGTCATTTTTAAAAGTCAAGTAAGGTTTTAAAAAGTGGTGTGGTGTGGTCGAGTCTCGTGTTTATTTATGTCTGGTCGGTCGTCGCGCGCTTATGACGCTCCCAGTGACGACACTCGTCGGCCAATCAGTGGAAGGCAGTCGGCTGACGTCACGTCATAGTACCGCTTCGGCTGGCTTGGAACCAGGGTCAGATGTGATACCAAATAGTACCTGATATCAGGTACTACGTGCTAGTGGAAACACGCAAATACCGCGCCGTACCGCGGCGTACCGCAGCGTACAGTGACCATGGAAAAGGGGCATATGTAGCTCTGGGTGACGCTATCAGTCACAGTGGGGACATATTCACTTGACAGGTCTTTGATTACGTATGTCACTTCACTGGAACTCGCATAATCATATGGAAGCAGGGGTTTAAGGGCTTTCAATGCATCTCCACTCTCATACTCTACAATGGCATTTTTGTGGTATGGAGATTTGGGGTCATCTACTCTGAGTGTTCTTGCAATGCGTCCATATTTGGTGAAGAAGTCAGTGACATCCTGGTCTGAGTCTGTCAGTAAGTCCACTAACAATGACTGAGTTAGGCACTTTTACGTTTTCTCTATCTACCACTTCCATTTTGACCGGACTTGGTTCTATTTAAGGTCTGGGTGTTCAGATGTCTTTATATCGCTAATAATTCGCTATATTTTAACAATAAACTACTCCTGGCTGGCTCGACATTAATTGTAACACTTACCTCGAGTTGTAGATAAGTAATGCTATGTTAGGACCAGTGACTAGGCTCGTAGGGAGCAGTAGTAGTTAAAACAGTAATAATAGCAAAATAATATCAGGCACACCACAGACCATCAAGTAAGTTTTAAATGCCGGCCTTGTTATATAAAGTAGAGAGAGTAAAATACATACATTGATACCACATCAGACATAATAGACAGACAATATAAAGAATTAGATTTAAGTGCTTCAATTGCTTTACACTTTCAAATAATTACCTCTTCTTTCAGGTAATAAGGGCATATAGTTACATTTCTAGGAACCTATTTGGTTTCAAAAGAATAATTATCAAAGCTTTAAAGTCACCTTTAAATTGCTATCTAGTTCTATTTTAGAGTTAACTCAGTTTCAAATTCTATTTTAATTCAATTAACCTACATTCTTATCTTGGTTAATAAGATGTAATTTCACATGTGGTAATGAGTTTAAATTAGGCTAAACTTCACAACAGTAAAAGCTTATTTTTATCTAATTGTCAGTACGTACTTTGATTCTATGGAATTACAAATCTTATCTCAAATTATCAGTTGCAGTAAGTGCTGTATCCAATAATACCAGCGCTGGTTATCAATGGCAACAAGTGCTTTTTAATCAATAGGCCTATTTTAGAATCAGGTATTAATCTCCTATTTTAGCAATCTAAACCAGTGAGCTACTAGGTTTAAGCGAGTTCAGAAAAAATCAAAACCAGTTTGGCATTAATTCAATTAAATTTTATTTGTATAGCCCTGAATCACAAGACAGTCTCAAAGGGCTTTACAGGCCAGATTGTTATGGGCCAAACGTGATTGCATTAGCATGAAAACAGTAGGCGAACAATAATACCATCAAATATCAAGCAACATTCACCATTCAACACAAACATCAAGGCTATGAACGTATAGTGAATAAGTATCAAGTATCAAGTTAAATGCTAATCAGTCTTTTCAGTGACATGCAATTAAATCTTAGACCGTATACAACAGTCAACGAATTCACCCTTGCTAGCGACCAGTCGAGCAGTCCAGCGAAATCCACGTGCGAACTTAGCAGGAGATGAGGTTCAGTTTCGTCTTCAATGAGTCGACGCTTACCGCAAATCAAAGTCCAAACGAATCCTCTTGCAACGAAAATAACGAAGGGCTTATACAGTCCTACCGCAAATCCGATGAAAGAGTCCTTGTTCTTCTCCGGAATGTAGATGAATCTTGTGGATGCAACGTGATGATGATCCGATGGCTCTTCTCAATGTGGGAGGCTCGCCAGCGGTAACGTGGCTCCAAACGATCTGGATAATACACGGTTTTACTCTCCTACAGTGGCGTTTTCTCTTGGATGCCAAGGGAAGCCATGCTTCCCCCATTTTCACAAACTATCATTGTGATTTTAATAAAAGCATTGAAACATTTTCGTTGTCTCGTTCTGTGTTCTGCATTTGTATTACATGACATGTTGCTGCGGCTGTCTTCCCCGTTTCTCATGAGAAACAGCGCCGCTGCACTTGAGGTGAATGAGCGTATTGCGTTCCTGCGGTAGCAGAGAAGCAATCATGTTAAGTCTATGGGGAGGAAGCCAAGTGAATTTGGCATCCTTTCATTAAAAAAATAAAAAGAATTGACCAATCAGATATGGCTACGTCATGGGACTGCTTTGACTGCGAATGGTCAGGTCTATGTAAAAAAAACTGTCAAGGGAAGCCACCTGTCTCTGGCTTCATACCAATCAAATCACAGTATATGACACACGATGGACACACGTCACTCAAAACAAGTCAACAGCGGGCGGGAAAGTACACGGGACAGCTAGCTAAAATTGTAGTTTTCCACTGTTGCTATAGCTAATTCACATCGTTGCAGCAATGGAGGGTGGCGATTTGGATTATTTGGTGAAAAACAACTTCACAAAATTGCCATTTCAGCAACAACTGAAGATAAAATCAGATGGGAGGCCCACTCCAAAACTGGATTTACAGCAAGGCAGAAAAAAAGGTGGGACACGGACTTTCTGTGAGGATAACTACGTGCGAACGGAGTGGCTAGCTGGCAGTGCCAACCTTAAGCGGCTGTTTTGTTGGCCTTGTCTGCTTTTTGACCGGGATACCTCCTGCTCTCTCAACAACCCGTGGGCCACAACGGGCTTCAGTGACTTAGCCAACTTGGCTCGGGCTATAGAGAGACATGGGAAATCAAAAAATCACATTGATTCCTCTGTGAAACTGAAGTTGTTTGGGCGCATCAGGATTGACGAGGCTCTGGACCAAGCAGCAGTTATAAGCGTGAGGAGGCATAATGACCAGGTCAGGAAGAACCGGGATATTCTGAGGAAAGTCATCATAGCAGCCCTGTACCTTGCACGCCAGGAGCAGGCATTTAGGGGCCATGATGAATCCGCTAGCAGTTCAAACAGGGGGAACTTTGTGGAGCTGCTGCACGCATTTGCGGAGTTTGACACAGCACTCGCAGAGCACCTGGGATCATCCACTGTCTTCAGCGGTATGTCAAACACCATCCAAAATGACATTATTGAAAGTATCGCTCGTGTGATTCAAGATGAGACTGACAAGGAAATAAGCATGTGTCCTTTTATAGCGGTGGAAGTGGATGACACTTCACATATTTCCAACAAGTGCCAACTCACTGTTATTATCAGATATGTAAATGAGAAAGGCACACCATGTGAACGACTTCTTGGCTTTTTTGATGTCAGCTCAGACAGAGATGCAAGGTCCATCACAACAGTAGTGATGAGAGCCATCGACAAATATAGTCCCGCCACGAAACTCATTTGCCAGACCTACGATGGAGCAAGTTGCATGAGTGGGCAGCGTCGTGGAGTACAGGCGTTAGTGAAATCATCCTGTCCTCATGCATTATTCATCCATTGTTACGCCCATAAGTTGAATCTAGTTTTGGCACAAGGCACTAATAACATTCAAGCGGCCAAACTATTTTTTGCCAATCTTGACGCCTTTCATAACTTTTTCTCACGTTCATGTAAGAGAACAGCATTACTCTCTGAGGTTGACCGGGCAGTGCGTATTCCTGGGGGGTGTGCTGTCAGATGGAATTTTAAAAGTCGGGCTGTTCACGCCATCCATGAAGGACGCAGATCACTCTGCGTGGCCTTTGACCGGATAATGACAGAGCCAGGATGGGATAAAGACTCTATTGCACAGAGCGCTGCCTTGAAGCAGAAACTGGAAGATTTTGAGTTTGTTTTTCTGCTCGGGGTGTTTCAGTCCATATTCGGCCTTACAGAGCCTCTCTTCCAGGTACTGCAGAGCAAGACGCTTGACATCAGGAAAAGCCACAATCGGATCAACAGCACTATCAGTGCTCTCAGAGCCATAAGACGTGATGACACGTTCCGTGGCATTTATGATGAAGCAGTCCAGGCAGTGGGAATGCCTCCAAACAGACGCAAACGCCGTCGCCGTGGCTGGGATGACCTGGAGCAGGGGGTCAACCATGAGGAAGAGGAGGAGGAAGACACAGGCCCTTTTGTTTCTTTCCGACGTCTGTACTTCCAGATTGTTGATGGCATTATATTGCACATGACCGAAAGATTTGGAGACATGGAGAACCTCTGTTTTTTTCACGTGCTGGATCATGGATCGTTTCCATCCTTCTGCAACCCCACTGCGTTCCCCAGCGCTGATTTGGCTCAGCTGTTCAGAACGTACCCATTCTTTGATGAGCAGAAGTTGAGGAACGAGTTGCACACAGTCTACAACAACAAGTTGTTCCACAAACCACCAGGAGAGCTGATAGATCTGCTTATTAAAGATGAATTACAGACAACGCTGTCCGAGGTCTACAAACTGCTTCAGCTTATGCTCACAATACCAGCTACCAGCACATCTGCAGAGCGCTCCTTTTCCTGTTTAAAGAGGATAAAACTTATTTGAGGAATACATGTGGACAGGAGAGGCTTGGACACTTGGCAAAGATATCAATGGAGTCCTCTGTTGTGGATGATCTGAAGTCCAGTGGACAATTATATGACATGGTTATTGAGCGTTTTGCCGGGATGAGAGAGAGGAGAATGGCCTTCCTCTTCAAATAGGGTGAGTCAAATGCAGCCCCCGTATCTCTCTCTCTCTCTCTCTCTCTCTCTCTCTCTCTCTCTCTCTCTCTCTCCGTGTTGCTTTACTGGTGATAATATGGCCCGCCGTGGCTAATGAGATTGACATTAACATGTTGTGCAGTTGTTGATGTGGTCATTGTTAATTATACGGCTTAAATGGACCCGTGTTGCTCCTGTCTGCCTGTAGTGCTTTGTGGCTGACCCACTGACAGCGGTCTACACACACACACACCATGGACAGAGCCCGCCGTGGCTTTGAATAGAGCTTGTGAAAATGTCACTGGAATTTCCCTAATTTTGAATTTTGGTCAATAATTGTATATATTTGTATTCACTCTTACTTTGCATTCAAGCCATGCTATTCAGATTGAATTAGCAATTAGTTTTGGAATAAGCAGATCGATACGATAAGTGTATCTTTTGATGTGAACGTAACATATTAAATCTCTATCTGTTAGTGGATTGAATGTTACATGTTTCATCTGTAGGCTACTTAAAATCCGAGTGTGTAGCTTTGGAATACTGTGTATTTTTGTAGGTTATGTCAAGAATATGTATAGACAGGTGTGTAAGTCACGTATGTTTGATACGTGCATTGCTTCTTTTTGATGTGAATAAATGTTGCGGTTTTATTACAGTATGATGGCAGTTTGTTATATCCCACCGCTGTGTGTATCCATAGGCTACTTAAAATCTGTTTACTTTGCGTGTAAAATGATAATTACCAGTTACTTGTCCCATTATGCCCTATTAGAGGACCGTCTTTAACTTGGCTTCCTTCCACTTTTCCCCTACCCCACGCCACTGCTCTCCTATAGAATATCTAAATAAACCACAGTCTACACTTGCAGACAGAATATCACACAAAACACTTTCAAATCAAAGAAAATAAAAGTTTTCACGTTTCTTGCGTATATTTTGCTCACTGGTTCGTTTCACTAGCTCTTCGTTCAGCTTGCGTTCTTCTCTCTGACTAGCATTCTCTGAAACAGGAAGTTGCAACCAGCCATTCTGATTGGCTGACTAGTTTAAGTGACAACTTCCTGTAAAAATCAACATTGAAACAAATTATTTTTAATCCTATTTATTAGACTAAATCATGGAGTTTTATTTCTAATGTCAGAATATTTATTAAGAAATATTTTTACTATAATTTATTCAAGTATCTGTTTATGGCTATTTTAACCTAGGTTACATAGACCTTGGGACATCTAAAAGTTTCTCATTCGATGACCTCAGTGCTCTAGCTGGGGTGCGAACATGGAGAAGTTCAGCTAGGTACTGAGGGGCCAGACCATTCAGTGCCTTGAAAACAAACAACTTTCAAATCAATCCTGAAGCGAACAGGAAGCCAGTGCAGGGAAGCTAGTACCGGTGTAATGTGGTCACGCTTCTTTGTGCGAGTCAAGAGGTGCGCAGCAGCGTTCTGCACCAGCTGCAGGCGTCGCAGGGAGATTGAGGAAATGTAAATCCATCCAAGTCTTAATGTCATCTAGACCAGCTAGCAAAGGCTTGAGGGAATCTTTACATTTTACTTTCAAAGGAAGGTAGATTTGGACATCATCCACATAGCAATTAAAAGAAACATTGTGCTTACGAAAAATGGAAACCCAGGGGCAGCATACAGTATATAAAGAAAATAATAAAGGGCCTAGAATAGAGCCTTGCGGGACACCACAGATAAGGGGGGCTACATTTGAGGATAACTCACCGAAATGGACAGAGAAACTCCTGTCAGTCAAGTACGACTGAAGTAACCATGAGGGCAGCACCTTTAATGCCAACACACTGTTCAAGGCGGGATAAAAGGGTCTTATGATCCACAGTATCAAAGGCCGCGGTCAGATCTAATGTTACCAAGATAGCAGCACACCCAGAATCAACAGTTAAGAAAAGATCATTAAACATTCTTAAAAGAGCAGTTTCAGTGCTATGACGAGGTCTAAAACCAGACTGAAACTTCTCATAGATCATCATTTTTCTCTGGAAAAGATTGCAGTTGAATAGAGACTACTTTCTCCAACACTTAGATAGAAAGGGCAGTTTAGAGATGGGTCTGAAATTTGAAAGAACAGGGGTCCAAACTTGGCTTTTTGATTAGTGCTGCACTATGGCATGTTTAAAAGGAGCTGGAAAGACTCCTGAACTAAAACAGGCATGCACCAAAACAAGAATGAAAAAGCCAACTGAGTCAAATGCCTCTTTTAAGAGGCGAGAGGGAACACCGTCAGAGGGGCAGTTTGTAGGCCGCAACTCGCGAACAACATCAGACAGTGAGGACAAGGATATGGGCTTAAACTCGTCCAAAATAGCTGGGCATGTAGGTGGAACTGAGGGATCAGGGGCAGCAATAAAAGGTACAGACCGAAGAGATGAGATTTTTTCTACAAAGAAATTGAGAAAATCATTGCAGAGAGCAGGCGATGGTACAACAGTGGCAGATGTAAGATGGCGCCGTACGTGATGGCTGCCGTGTTGCGAGCTCCCGTACAAGGACGCAGTTTTTTGTTATTTATTCTTTTAATTGCGACTATCCTTGCACAGGAAGTTAGCAGTAAGTTCACTTACGACAGTTGTACACTTCTGGAGATTAGAACGACAGTCGCTCGCCGCCTACCGGAGTTTTTCAAGTCTTTCGACTCGGACGTCCCGCCTGGAGTCGTGGCTGGAGTATCTCTGTCCATCTTAGGCGCGATCACACGCAGGTGTCGCCGACGGAGAGGGAAGCAAGCCGGCGTGCTAGTCAGGCTGCTAGTCGCAGCCTGACTAGCAACCTGTCCCTGTCCCAGGCTGTTGTTCCCGAGGTCTTCAAGATGTCCATCATTGTGCCCGTCCCGAAACACCCCAAGGTAACCTGCCAGAATGACTGCAGACCCGTAGCCCTCACCTCGATTGTCAGTAAATGCTTCGAGAGGCTGGTCAAGGACTTCATTTTTCCAATGTTGCCTGCCACGCTGGACCCATGGCAATTTGCGTACCGTCAAAACAGATCGACTGACGACACGATTGCCATGGCACTTCACACCGCCCTCTCTCACCTGGAGGGGAAGAACTGTTGTGTGCGAATGCTGTTTGTGGACTTCAGCTCAGCGTTCAACACATAGTTCCTGCCAAGCTCGACACCCAAGCTCAGGGAGTCTAGGCCTGCACCCGACCATGTGCAGCTGGATACATGGACTTCCTGTCGGGCGCCGTCGCCCAGGTGGTGAGGATGGGCAGCACCACCTCAGAGCCACTGACCCTCAACACTGGAGCCCCTCAGGTGATGCGTGTTAGCCCCTCTCCTCTACTCCCTGTACACCCACGACTGCATGGCTATGCACAGCTCCAACGTCATAATCAAGTTTGCTGACGACACGACAGTGTTGGGACTGATCGCCGACGACGACGAGACAGCCTACAGGGAGGAGGTCGGATCACTGGCACAGTGGTGCCAAGAGAACAACCTCGCCCTCAACGTCAAGAAGACCAAGGAGCTGATCGTGGACTACAGGAAGCGGAGAGGTGAGCACGCCCCCATCTCCATCGACGGTGCTGCAGTAGAGAGGATCAGCAGCTTCAAGTTCCTCTGCGTACACATCTCCGAGGACCTCACATGGACCACGCACACCACACACGTGGTGAAAAAGGCCCAACAACGCCTGTATTTCCTCAGGCGTTGTTGGGCCTTTTTCACAAACGGATTACTAAAGACAATAACCACCCCAGCCACGAACCGTCAGGCAGGCGATACCGCAGTATCAAGTGCCACACGAGCAGACTCAGAGACAGCTTCCACAGTCAGGCCATCAGGCTGCTGAACAAGTTCGGCATCAATGTTAAGAGCTAAGTGCTAGTGCTAAGTGTTACTGCTAGTGCTAGTGCTAGTCCTGGTGCTAAGTGCTAGTGTTACTGCTGGAGCTAGCGCTGGTAGTAGTGCTAAGTGTTGGCGCTAGTGCTGGTGTTACTGCCAGTGCTAGTGCTAGTGCGAGTGTTACTGCTAGTGCTGGTGCTAGTGCTGGTGTTACTGCTAGTGCTAGTCCTGGTGCTAAGTGCTAGTGTTACTGCTGGTGCTAGTGCTGGTAGTAGTGTTAAGTGTTGGTGCTAGTGCTGGTGTTACTACTAGTGCTGGTGCTAGTGCTGGTGTTACTGCCAGTGCGAGTCCTGGTGCTAATTGCTGGTGCTAGTGTTATGTTGACTGTCTGAGAAGGTATTCTGTGACATTCTGTGAATGTCAGCTTATAACAATGTACACTCAGCATCAATGAAAACGTAACACTTACAATACCACTCTAGTTTTAGCTTAGTTTAGTATTTGTATTTACTACTCATACTTGCAAAACAAGTGAAATCTGGGTGGTTGTTTTGCCATTTACCTACGGTCACACCTGACTGCACTTGCATTGCCATTAGAGCAATGTCGTTGTGCTCGTTGTGTTTGCTGCCAATCCTGTGAGTTTTTGGGATTGGTTCTTGTTCTCTATAAAAAGCCATGCTGAAAAAAAGACTTTTCATTGTCCTGGATGCCATTATGCCTCGCCTATCAGAGAACGACCGACATCGAGCTCTGGGTCTGTTGGAGGGTGGACTGTCGATTCGACAGGTGGCCCGTAGAATGGGTTGTTCTCCACCCACAATAATGAACTTGAGACGCCGGTTCAACGAAACCCAGTCTGTGAGGGATAGAGCACGTCCTGGACGCGAAAGAGTGACGACTGAGGCCGACGACCGTTACATTGTGATGCAGCACCTGCGGGACAGGTTCCAGACGGCTGCCCAGACGGCTGCAGAGACTCCAGGCAGGCGCCAACCACGCATCAGTACCAGTACCGTACGTCGGCGCCTGCATTCTGCCAACTTAGCGGCCAGAAGACCCAAAATTGGACCTGTCCTGACCAATGAACGTCGCCAGAATCGTGTGGAATGGGCTCGGCGCCACCTACCCTGGACTCAGGCACGCTGGCGTGGAGTCCTCTTCTCTGATGAGTCCAGATTCTGTCAGTAGGCACGCTGGCGTGGAGTCCTCTTCTCTGATGAGTCCAGATTCTGTCAGTACAGGAGCGACGGACGTCAGCGGGTGTGGCGCCGCCCTGGGGAGAGGTATGCGCAGTGCTGCGTGCGTCAGCACGATCGATGGGGTGGTGCGGGTGTTATGGTGTGGGCTGGCATCTCTGCCAACCATAAAACCCCACTGGTCATCATTAATGGCAGCCTCACTGCCAGACGTTACATTGACGAGGTGCTGGAGACAACGTGTGTGCCGTTCATCAGGAATCATCCTGAGATCAGCATTCTGCAGCAGGATAACGCCCGCCCGCATGCTGCACGTGTCACCACAGCGTACCTCGAGCAACAGAACATCGATGTGCTGGACTGGCCGCCATACTCGCCGGATCTCTCACCCATTGAGCACCTCTGGGACCAGCTGGGACGACGT
>PIJE02000743.1:10172-85172 GCA_002895965.2 Coryphaenoides rupestris
ACCACGACCCGCGAGTTCTCTAAAATACTGCGCTTCCCATTTCCCAAGCGGATAGCATTAGCCTGAAGCCGCTCGATGGCTCAATCCCATTACCAATACGAATCGCTGCACGTGAGCGTCATGTTTCCTAACTCAATCTGGACTTAATCAAATTACACCGAGTTAGTCTACTTGAGATGTGTGATTGTTTTGATTGATTTAGCCATCCTTCCCTTCCAGTTACGAGATTTGCTTCATTCATTCACATTGACAATTGTCTGGAGTTTAATGCAAGACTAGCCTACGTTGCTAATTCATGCAAACGAGCCTTTGGTTAAAATGTCCATTTTTTACCAGCTCCATAGGATTCTTTAATTCCACAGCCGGATGTCGCGGCACACCGCTGCCGCCCCTCGGGAACACAGTGGAGAGTTTCTTTCAATTTGCATCTATCAAGTCCCCCCCACTGTGTTTAACCTCTGCCCCCCCCACACCCGCCTGTCCCTCCGCTGCCCACAACCACAGGAATGAAGGTGCACCCAATTAACCCCGATGACAGATTCAGTCAGTCATGGGAAGTCTGCAATAAGATTAATGGCGTTCAAACCCTCATCTTGACTTCATTTACATGTTCTCTGAGTGGCCTTAAGGGGGCAGGACAGCGCAGTGGCTACAAGGAGTTTGAGTCCCAGCTGAAAAGTCCTGGGTTCGACCGACGTCTGCCTCCTAAGCCTCCTTCAAGGGCTTTATGTTGAAAAGGGCTTGGGTCATAACGGCGAGTAAGGTAAAATCGTTTCTTGCCGCAAGCAATTTTTTTTACAACGTGTTGAGAACAAATCAGGCTTTTCAAAAGGGATGGGGACAAACTAAGCGGCGAGGACAGGTCCTGAGCGCCCCCCCCCCCCCCAGTTTCAATGACTGGGGGCAGCCATGATCCATGAACATGATTGATCCCTACTTGAATCTAAATCTAGCAAGTAGCAAGTGTACTGTCAGAATAGTCTAGTCTTCTCCCCCTCTTCCTCCCCTCCTCCGTGACCCAGAAACCCGTGGATGAACTGCTCGCTGTGCAAATAAATATCCGGGCTTGGGAACTTGGGGGGCGGGAAAGATGCCTAATTAGGCGATGGGACGGCGGGAGTCCCCCCCTGGCCATGAAAGGGCGGGGGAGGGGGGGGGGAGGGCTATGTGAGGAAGAGGAGGAAATGTGTCACAGGACCCAGGAAGGGGAGGAGCCGTCGATTAATTATGCGCCGGTGTATCGTCGACACGTACAAGAGTCGCACCCGGAGATGGAACGGAGTCGCAAGAACGGAGTGAAATTTTTTAAAAGAAAGAAGGATAGAAGAATAGAGCGGGGGGGGGGCTGCTGGTTGGAGAGTGCCGCGAGTGTAACACAAGAAAAAAAAATAAGAGCCAAGAAATCTGCAAAAGACAGGGTAGGTTATGTGTTTGAAACAGCTCCCAGTTTAACATGCCCCGCCCCTACACACACACACACACACACCCTCCTCAATGTGCTTCCAGCTCCATAGAATTCTTTAATAGCAAAGAATAAAAGGTTGGGTTGCCGTCAGGGGCCGGGGTGTAAAGAAAAGAAAACCATGTATTGTAATTAGAGGGAGAAGGAGGAGGAGGAGGATGAGGAGGAGGAGGAAGAGGAGAAGGAAGAGGAGGAGGGCAAAAGATAATTTGGTCAAAAGGCGGCAGAACCAATAAGTCCTTACATGTCGTCCTGTTAGGCCGCCAGCTCCGTAGGAATACATAGATGTGCTTCCAGAAGGATCTAAGCTTGGTGCCCACACACACACACACACACGGGATAATGAATAGAAGTCGTCGCCATTGGAGATGCTTTTGTTTTGAAGAGTGTGTGTATGTTTGTGTCACCTGCAGAATATATGTCCTGTGTGTGACCCAATGAAAAGTTTCCGGTTTTTCTCTGGAACTGTGTGTCTTGTGTTGTCGAGGGAGGACGCTATCCCGTGTCCCCGCCACCTGATGCCGCGCATGCTGTCGCTGAACACACTCCACACACCAGCGTTCTCGACTCTCGATCTATTGATATACTGTATGTGGGGGCCGATGAGAAGTTACAGCCTCATGTGATACCATTCTGAGCTCACGGGGTTCACATGCCGTTTCTCTCTGAAGATCGGTCTGGTCTGGCTTCCAGTTACCCGCTTGTGTCAAGCGGCGGTACAGAGGAACAGGGGAACCCAAACACAGCAAAGTCAATGAACTTAAATTATTCTATAATAAAAGAGACTAATATAGAAGTAAGATACAAAACTCAAATCTGCAACTGCTGCTCGAATCTTCAATTGCTGGTGACACAAACACGGACAGACTGAACACCACATGTAAAGACAACAACCAGACAAAGAACACAGGACTGGGGCAGGTATGGGAAGTGAAAACAGCTGAGACAAAATGGCCGACAGACAAAACGGAGTAAACTGACAAAAAGCAGACTATGAAATAAAACAGGAAACAATGAATGAACAGATACAATAAAACACCGGAACATGTATTGGGTGGTTGTTGACTGTAGGTACCCAGCTTTGAAGCGTGTTTTGGTAGATTCCTGCTCAATGCTACGGTGCCAGTTTTCTCTCAGGCTGAGCCAATAGAGGAACCCTAACAAGCACAAAGGAGCACACCTGGTGCAGGATAACGCTGTGCTTCATGTACACACGTCGAAGACTCTGGACGTTTCTCACTTCCAAGAATGCAAACTTGGACTTGTGTACTTGGGGAGAAGGTTCTTGCTAAGTCGTCCTTGGAAATATGAACTCGCAAGGTCACGAGCACGCTGAATGCTCCTGGCGGTTTGAGACGATGGGTTCTTCCGGGGGCATTTCTCGATACCAAGAATGCAAAAGACGGACTTGTGTACTTGGGGAGATCGTTCACTTTCAGACGATGTGTTTTCTTCTGGGTATTGCGCAATACGTGCCGTGAGCCAATCATTTTGTGTACATCACGAGCCAACGGTACAATAAGACAGTATAATCAAGATTGTTTTTCTGATGAATTAAAAAATATCTGGTATCTGGTTTAGTTTTTTTAAATACACACCTCATAAAATGGCAATGACAATGGAAAAAAACACATCTATTAATCACCAACTATTTTTAGAAAGAAATATGCCGAATGTGATGGCTGTCTCCAAGTAAAGTCAAAAGAGTGTTCCAACTATGTATTAATGTAATTTCAATGCCTTATGTAATGCCTTACCTGCATATTACCACTTTATGTACAACTCCTTTTATCTACCATGCAGACTGAAACTCGATTTTTTTAATGCAAGAACTCCATTTATGCAAGAAAATCAAACAATGATCATGAACTGAAATATGACATTTAATTATATATACACGTTACAATTTCGCCACTGTCACGTGTCATTACTCAGAATGTAATGACAGAAGAATGGTATATAGCGGGACGAACATTAAAAATATTGGCATTAAAAATACTCTCCCTTGCACCTTTCCACTCCTCGCTTGAATGCCGAAGTGCATGATGGGATATTTGTGCTGTCAAGTTCACACAAGTCACCATCGACGCATCCTCGATAAAAATGGACGGAGCAAGAACACTTCCGGGACATTGGTCTGTAGATGCGGACATTGAATGAGGACGGTGACGTTTCTCACGTCCACAAGAACACAAGTACAGAAAAGAACGCATATTGAGTCGTGTTAATTTTGGCAGCTATTTTTTTTATTTCGTCTTAGTCTTAGTCCTGTGTCAAATGTCCTTGTTAGTTTTGTCACGGTGTACAGGCGGTGGACCCAAACGCAAGACCCAGACTCAGAGTTATGCAGTACTTTATATTTATTGATTAACATACAACGAGAGGAACCGGGACGTGAAGCCAGCGGGACGGGTGGTGAGCGCGGCAGGCAGATGCAGGAACCGGCAGGCGGGGATAGGCGGGCAGACAGGTAGGCAGGGAGACGAGCTGGCTGGAGACGGATGAAGTCCATACGGTGGGGAAATAATGGGTAGAATTAACGACAATGATCCGACGAAGAGCGGGTGGGAAGCCGGGGTTCTGATACTGAGATTAATTGTAAGTCGCTGGCAGGTGTGAGCGCAGCGCAGGTGCCGCTAATGATGCAGGGGGCGGCACCGGAGTCCGGAGCCACGCCCACCAACACCGTGAGTCCGGAGCCACGCCCACCAACACCGTGAGACCGTGACAAGTTTTTATCATATTTAGTCAACCTCATCCTGTTTTTATTTAGTCAAGTTTTAGTCGACTAAAAGTCTGAGCATTTTAGTCTTATCTTTGTCAAAGTAAACTATTTTAGTCTAGTTTTAGTCAATGAAAACTTTATATTGAACATTTCAGTCAATCTAGTCTAGCCAAAAACCAATCATTTTTTGTCATTTTAGTCAAACTTATTTCATAAGATTTTATCTTATCCTTATCTGATGAAAAACACAGGTTGAATGATTTCAGAATGCAGCTTTGCAGAAAGTGTCTGGTCTAGTGGTCTGATGGTACCAATTAACATGTTCTGATTTGCATTTTTATTTTTAACCACTGATTGATTAAAATAATGTTGGGATTTTCGTGATGAACTTCTCAACATGGCGTGTTGTTCTCAACAACACAGGATACTGTAGTGCAGTGTTTTTCAACCTTTTTTGAGCCAAGGCTCATTTTTTACATGTCAAAAATCCCACAACACACCACCAAGCAAACATGTTACAAAATGGCCTAATAGCGACACCTCTCACAGCATCACTCATTCTATTGTCATTACTGCTCTACCGACTGGGGCTGCACGACTACTGATTTTTTCGACGTCATCACACACACACACACACACACAGACAGAAGGTGTCCAAAAAATAAAGTAACGGCTTATTATATTATGTAAATATAAAAAAATTCTAACATTCTAAATGTCTCATTCGGTGTCAGCAATTATATTAAATTGGTTTGGCATAGGCTTACAACTCAGCATGTGCAATCCACGCACAACAACATTATGAGAGCTTTTTTATTGTAACACATTTAACTGAACATTCATTCCACCTGAACACACATCCCCACACCCGCGACGTGCAGAACCCGCCATCCATATAACCCGACCCGACGGCACAAGACCCGCAGCCCGACCCGAACCAGCATATCCTATAATAACTGATATAAAACGCACGACCCGACACGGTATCCTTGTTTCCCCAGAACCGAACCCGGAAAAAAATTACGACAAAATACCACCCGGGTCACAAGACGCTCAACCATGGCAAATTATTTGCAGTAACAAAATAATATTTTTGGACGCAAGAAAGTGAAATTGGATAATTTCCCACCAACACACCTGACGATGAGCATTTTAGGGCAACATTTGACCTTGAGTAAGAAGATCAAAAAATGTGAAAGAGCACTTTAATGAGTATGCTACCTTGATCATATTTCTGTCCTAAATACATGTGTATTGCGTATGAGCTATAATCGTGAGATTCTCCATACTCCATACCACCTGATACAGTATGATTAAATGCATCCTGCAGGCCTTTAATTTATTTCAGCATTACCGGTGAAGAGAACCTACGCGACATAAAAATGTGGATATGTTTTGTCTGCTCGCTCCAATCCCAGAATCAAAGCAGCGATTCCACATCCAGGTCAATTTCATGATGTATTCATCATAGTGGTGTTGGTGGGCCCCCGAAGCATGAATACAATCTCCGCAAGTTTAGAAATATCACACATATCACAAGTCTACTTTTTTTTACTCCAGGCTGGAAATTACCAAGGCTTCTCTGAAGCAACAAGATAAAAGATGTCGCTTCTTCTTTGATGCCCATTGATTATTATTATTGATTTATTATTATTATTATTATCGTTTTCTCCTCAGGCACGATGCAATGTGACAGTGTGTCTATTTTGGTTGACCCGGCGATGTCTTCAGGTCAGGACAATGTGTGGCAGAAGGAAACCTTTCTGAGAGACATCCAAATAAAAAGCCAGATAGCTGACGAACTGAGTGCAGGAACGAAGACGACTGGAGATTACATATACACACACACACACACATGGACACAGGACAAACCAATATTAAGTCGGAAGTAAGAACTAGTGTTTTAATTACCAGAGCAGCAGATGGACAGCCTTAGCAACAAAGGGGCCTTGTGAAGAAAGTGGACATTGCAGGAGATGGCGTGCAGCGTTCAATGAACAGGAGAGTTTTTGATGCTGTCCGGATGAGACTTGCACAACATATTTGTATTTCAGGATGGTCACCGTGTCCAATGACGTGATTCGCAGCACAAAGTCTTGAGTGATGTGACCCGGGCCGGAGACGGGGAGGGCACACTAATGTGTTTGACCGCCGCGCGTTCCGTCTGCACGGCTCGGTGTCAAGTGATCACCGGGGGGATCGGGGAGGAGGCAGGGCTCAATATTTGATTCATCACTGTCAGCGTACACGTAGCAGGAGGACGACGCTCAGACATTTTTTGGGTCAACGAGGGTACAATGAGGGTACAACCTTTATCACCGCGGCTAAAAGTCTGCAACAAGTCGGCAAAATCGCATTGGGATTCAGATTGGGGCTGAATTTGTGTAGTCTGATCACTCATGCACACGTTAATACACAGATAATGCTGAAAACAACCAGATCCTGATTCACTGGAATGAGGGCGGGGCGGGGGGGGGGGGGCATGGCCGTGACCACGCCCATTGACCTTATTTGGTCATGTGCTGAATAAATGAACTGTTCATATTTCACTCGTTTCGATTGCGTTCATCACCTTCATCGCGTTGCGTATACAAAATATAAGCCGTCCATATCTAAAGGCAAATCAAGAGCATCTCAAAAGCCGATGTATTCCACCGCTTTAGAAATGCACCACCACCACCACCAACACCACCAACACCACCACCACCACACCACCAACACCACCACACCACCACCACCACACCACCACCACCACAACACCACCACCACCACACCACCAACACCACCACACCACCACCACCAACACCACCACTGCAACAAAGGGCTGCATTCCAAACGTTGTGAAGACCTTGAGTAGCTCCACAACAAGATGGCGGGAGTTACTTTTGCAATCACATTATAGTTTCATCATGAAGACGGGGAAGAAAATAGATGAAAAAAAAGATGCTGGAATGGAGAACGCACGGTGTGGTGGAGTATTCCGGGTGTTTGAATCTCGCTAATGAACGGCCTGGCGTGCAGACAAACAGCTCAGAGGAACGTTCCTGCTGTTCTACTGGCTTACACCTAAAGCTCTGCTCCCTGCACAGAAGTCTCTCTCTCTCTCCTTCTCTCTCTCTCTCTCTCTCTCTCTCTCTCTCTCTCTCTCTCTCTCTCTCTCTCTCTCTCTCTTCTCTTTCCTTCCTCTCTCCTTCTCTCTCCTTCTTCTCTCTTCCTTCTCTCTCGTTCTCTCCCTTCTTCTCTCTCACACAAACACACACAGGCCACACACACACACCACACACATATCCATCGGCAAGGATTGATGCAGACGTGTGTGAGTGTGTTGTGGTGTGGTGAGAGAAGGAAGAAGAGAGAGATGGAGAGAGAGAAGGAGAGAGAGAGAGCTCTGTGGTTCTGGTAGTTGGTAGTTGTGTGGCTCCGTCGACCGGTCGACTCAGCGCCGGCGGTGCGAGTTGTGTTACATTTACATTTAGCAGCAGTGGCTGACGCGCGACACCACATGGTACTATTCATCTGTGTGTGTTTGTCAGCCTACTGTTAGCCCCCACCCACAGAGCAGCATCCTTTGGGCCTGCTTGTGAGTGTGTGTGTGTGTGCTTGTGTGTGTGTGTGTGTGTGTGTGTGTGTGTGTGTGTGGCAGTGTGTGTGTGTGTGTGTGTGTGTGTGTACATGCTCGTGTCTGTGTGTGTTTGTGTGTAAACGTACTCAATTCAAGAACTTTAATGGTCCCATACACATACAGGATATGCAGTGAAATGAAAAAGCGGCGATGCCCAGCAGAATGTGCAACAGAACAATACAAATAACCAAAGAATCAAATATCCACACTATTTACAGTCTTTAGAGCAAAAAGGAGCAGGGCTTTTTTTAATAAGAAATATGAGCAGATCGTCACACTAAACAGCAAGCCAATAGGCAATATAACCAGCAAGCCAAAGGCAAATAAACAGTCAAATGGCAGATAACTTCAATGGAAAAGTTATTTGAAGGCATTATATGAAATGCCCAGTATGGAAAATATATTGCTAAATATATATTTAACATAAGGAAAGCACACCCAAAGGACGCTTAACTAATAATTATTTATGTATAATTTTATTTAATTTTGATAATTTCTATGTTATTACTGTTAAATGTTCAATTTAGGCACCAATTGCACGGAAGCGCATTCGTCGTGTGCAAAAACTAAGGCAATAAATCTGTTTAGGATTCTGATTCTGAAACTGACCGTGGTCATGACAGCACTCGAACTCAAACACAGATACACTGAAACACATGAAGGTACGCGATGCAGGAGACAGAATGGAGGAACTGTCAAATGAGCAACGGCTGCTTCAAGGTTAGTACCTTTCAGTTGCACACAGACACACACACACACACATACACACTCAAGTATCCATATTGAAGTAAATTCAACCAAAATGCGTTCCATTCATCTAATCTTGAGCTCGAGGAATAAAGTGATGTAAAGGAATAGAAATCATTAAATCCCACAAACAATACAAATATAAACAATTTCTTTGCTGAAGACATTGCTCCTGAAAAAACAGTAAATATTGAGTGGGCCAATAAGTTATTCTTCACGGGGGGGCCTGGTTTTTTTCTGCGAGCGCGGTTGGAAAAAAACAACTTTTGAATGAACTTTTCAGACTCAGCCAAGCACAGCACAGTTAATAATAAACTACAAGCTTAGCCAGAGCATGGGAGGCAAGCATTGTTGTTTGAGATTTACCACGCAAATATTCAGCTTGCGTGGACAATAGCAGAGAAAAGCCTTTTTAACATTGGCAACCTCTGTTGGAAGAAAAAGCCTTTTTATGGCCGGCAGCACAAGTGCTTAAACAAACCATAGACGCTGAAAAAGTGACACGGCTGCTGGATGTCAGCGACCGTTTTTATTTTCTCGGGAATCGGCTGATGGATGGTCAGACAGACCGTCGGACGGTCGGACAGACGGATGGAGGGATGGGAGGGCAGACAGACGGCTAGACAGATATAAATACCTGAGGTTATCGCTATAAACAAACATAGTATCAGCAGCACCACATTCAAGAGGGTTTCAATTAAAGCTTTGGATGGACTCTCGCTGAATTCCCCCGAGACCCAGAAGTGAGCCGATGAGCCGAGTTTCTAGATGTTTCTATGCAGATAAGACGACTCCATGATCTCACGCTCTTGCTCAAGTCCTGGTTCTGACCCAGTACTACGTCCTACAGTCATATCCATCACCTGCTGCTGAGATGATGTATCGCTGCAATCGTTTTTTTTCGTTTTCATTGGCTGCACCATTTATTTATGCTAATTTCGCTAATTAGCTCCCGTGCTAGTTGGATGTTTGCTCATTAGCGCAATCAGATTTTGCTGCTTTTCATTAAAAGGAATACCATGCCTGTTCTTTCCCTCTTGGAGGTGCCTTAGTTGCCAACGCTATAAATATATCTGAGAAGGTTAACCTAGCATACCCACATACTCTGGTGAGCTGGGATAATGACTCTCATTAATTCTAAGCGATTATTGAAACGTGCGAAACTGACTAAGCTTTGAAACAGCTTCCTTCTAAACAACCTTTTGATGTCTAATTAAATGTGTAATTTTGTGTTAATTGCATGACTCAAAAAAAAAAAGGAAGTAAGTGAGTGTGTATTCCACTGGCCGTGAAGGAGATTCAGAGTTTGTGTGTTTTTTGATCGCTCCACCAAGATGAGAGACCTTAATCTTCCCTGCTACCCGATTCTCAGAATGTTGTTGATAATGACATTTCACCTCTGATTTAAATTACAGTTCCCTGCATCACCGGTATGAATACAAATTGGACACAGATGCCGGAGAGCAAGACAGAACACAACAGCATATGAGCATATGAGCAGGGTTCAACATAATGGCGGTAAGCACGTCGTGGTGGGAGTTCATTCTGGATTCTGAGCATATATGGCGAGGGTACTGCATATAAACATGTGATTTTAAAAACAATGCACGATCAAAATTGAATGTCAAAGTGCATCATTAAGTCCATATAAAAATCTGGATGTACTTTTTTTTGTGCGACTATTCATCTTTGAGACCAATAGACGCATATAAATACTGCATTTGAATGCACAAATGTGCGACGATTTTAGAGTCAACACTCTGAAGGTCACTCTCAAGCCACTCTAAAATATAGTTGCGAGAGGAGACTGATAGAAAGGGTAAATTGTCTCAATCTCTCCAAGATCCCGACACCACTGTTCTGACTGCATATCAGATGTGTTTCACTGAATAGTCCAGGCCAGTGGGCAGGAGCAGCAGCAGCCCGCTGGCCAGTAGCTCCAAGTGGCTCAGAGTTTAGATGGAGTTGAAAGTTTTTCTCAGACTCTGACCAGACGTCTGAGCCAGAGAGCCTCTTGGTTTTCCTAAGTAAGTTCATGAGTAAGTTTGTTTTCACTTTGCCTGTAGCTCTTCAAGGGATATGTTTGTGGTGTGGTGTGGTGTGGTGTAGTAGACAAAGCTTGTATTCTCTGTGATACAGCAGATCTTATGAATCATATCTAACAAGGCTTTATTTACTCTTCCAGCTTGAAACATACACACACACACACACACACAGTGACATTAGCATAGCGTCCGTTGGATTTGGACGCAGGGAGGAGGTAAATATGCGGCTCTAAAGAGTAGAGGAGGAATTTTAATTCAAGGTAATGTCCTGGATGTTTGTTTTGCTTGTTCTCTCGACTGTGAAGAGACTAGGAATGAGCGTTACTGGTGCGCTGGCGTTTTCCTAAAACGCTGAGAGTTGTAATAAGTAAGATTAGAGGCAGCACACCTCGCTCAGGGAAATACAGCTGGCCTTGCGCTCAACTTTTTCCCTCACAGGGAATTAATACCGTTACAAGTGTCATTGTTTGAAAGGGAACAGACTAGAGACCCAAAAAGAATTCCCCCGGCCCAAAACCCGAATCGAAATAGAGGGTCTTGGAGAAAGTTTATCCCACTATAGGAGTTTGCACCAGATTGGCTTTCATGTTTATTGAATGGTGAGAATCCCAGGGAAGCCAGGTACTGGATTCAGGAATATAATATAATATTCCAAAAATAAAAATAAATAAAAAAGACTCAGAGACAAGGTGCTCCTGAGAGTTACCTTACTTTGCTTGTTGCAATAACACTTTTTTATCTCACCCAAAGGTAGCTTGATTTTGTATTTTTTTCGATGGTCTTGGCAGGTTGTCTGGGCTTCAAACGTGTTGTTCTGTTATATTATCAAATATTGAATGATTACACTATTACATACTATTACTTACATACATTTCACCAAAATAAATACACCTGACACTCCAAAATGTATATACTGTACATCTATAAAAAAAATCTCATTTTTCAGACCGCTGATGATGTGTCAGCCTTTCAGATCAACACTAAATTGTCCTCCCTCCGAATCAATATTAGTGTTCAAAGCTCCTATTGACCTGGACATCCATCCAAATTAATTGACAATCTTCCAACCCATAGAGTCATTATTGCTTCCTCCGGACACTAAACTACAGGATTCTTCTCCAGATTAGGAGGCTGTTGTTAGACTGTCAGTCCTGGGGGGGGGGGGGTTTCAAGGGTTCAGGAGATCAGAGCCCAGTACAGCAGACCTCTGTGTGATGCTGAATGCTTCAGTCCCAGAGAGGATTCTGGCACACCCCCTCTGTCTCTCGCTCTCTCTCTCTCTCTCTCTCTCTCCCCCCTCCCCTCAGCCTCTGGGGCCTTACAAGGCACCCTGCCAGAGTAGAGGATTAATATTAACTCCCCACGAGTCGCCTGGAGATTCACTTATGCCAGATAATGCAAATGCAAGGTCTTTTAGGTCTGCGTGTTACTCAACCACGTCTCTGGAAGTGGCAGCTCCTCACAACGCTGATGTTCTCTTTATCCAACCGACTGGAAATGTGTTTGCTTATTTTACATATCTTGTCGGAGTTGGAGCCTCGCTTAAAGGCACGGCCATGCTTATTGATAGAAGCCCCCCAAATGTCTGAGTACCACAATACGTACAAAGTCTTCGCATTGTTCTTCCTTTGTTGTTTTCAAGCGCGTTTAGCAGAATGGTGGGGGTCGGGGGGTGGGAGGGGCCTCTATCACAGAGAGCATCAGAGGGGGAGAGGGCATAGGGGTGTCTGGGCTCTGTTTCAAAGGTTGGTTCAGCGCTGGCGTTCTGCGCTCTCTCTCTCTCTATACTTCACAGTCACACTGTGGCAGCAAATCACTTTGATCAGAACCGCAGAAACAGCCAGGGAGCCAATCCGGGAGAGGAATTGTCAAGCCAGCAACATAGGAATGGAGGAGGAGGGTGGAGGAGGAGGAGGAGGGTGGAGGAGGAAGACACGGAGGGAGCTGGGGGGGCGGGGGGGCTGGAGTGCATAAGGATTTATTGATGTTTTTCATAAGTGTGGGCTGTGGGCAACATGGCACCCGGGGATCATCTAAAAAAAATGACAGCATGAAATACATCGCTAATAAATAGTAAACATGAAACTTTAAAACAGCAATATTGACAGACTCGCTTAAAAAAAATGGGAGGAAATATGAGATGACGGAGAATAGGTTCAGGTGATGGAGTGAGGACGGGTGGAGTGCAACAGTGTATTAAAATCCCATGCTGTAAATCCTCGCCCCCCCCACCCCTGCCCACACAGTTTGGTCTCAGGCAATCCCACGGTGCGGCCTTTGATGGACAGCAATGTGTTCTGAAGCTGTATTTACTATTCTCATCTCCATTCTTACCCGTTGCTCTTACACACACACACACACACACACACACACACACACATACTGTATGTGTGTGTGTGTGTGTGTGTGTGTGTGTGTGTGAACATTCATTCTGAGCCATGCTAGCAGCGTGACGTTCATATTCTTCATCGGTTTGTAAATGGATACTTGTAACTACAGCACGTGTACACACACACACACACACACACACAGGCACGGACGTGCACGCTGTACAACGGGATTCTAAAAAACTTTTGTGTTGACTGAAAGAGTGTGTTTACCATCGTTAGAGCCCTGAGCCTTGGGTACGGTGGCCGCGACCCTTAAAAGAATCACAGAAGTGTGGAAGGAGAGAGCGCTAATAAGCAACAGATGCCCACACACGTCCAACAGCCTTCTCCCTAACAGGCCAGAGGCAGGCGCCGTGCCTGTGGTTTCCCCCCCTCACCACCACCACCGCCGCCGCCGCACGGCTCCATCGTCCGTCTTCCCAGATGCTTTTTGACGCGTGTTGGAAGATCTTCATCCGAGCGTAAATACAGCGGGAAGAAATGTTTCTGTCTTTTGTCTTTTTGTTGTGGCGGGACAACAAACATGCAACAACAAACACGCTCGTAGGAACCGAGGGGGGTGCGTGTCGAGATACGCCACGCACCTGTCATTTGAGTTCAGTGGTTTTTTTTTACCCTAAAAGGTTTGGTTCGGGGTGTGAATGGTGCTGTAAAGCATTTATTATGCATGTTTCAGATACTCACACTGCAACCATGGTATGTTTTCGCAGTTCTTTTAATATTTGATTTGGCTTGGCTGGCAGCACAATAAATAAATATAATAAGAATACGAAAAATAAGAATAAGAATAATATGGTATGGCACCACTGTAAACCGACGGAGATAGAGAATAGAAAAGTTGTCAAATGACCCCCGTCTTGTCTGCATCACAAAATAACAAGCAAGCCACATAAGAGCGTTTCAGAACCTCCGAGGACGGTGAGACACGCCACGCATCCCACGCGTTAAACTGACCGTGCGCGCATTTTCCTTTGTCCACCTACATGGTTGCTTCGTGTTTGGTCGTCATCACTTAGGGCTCCGTCTCCATGTGTCGGCACGAGGGCTATACCTGCAGGTAAAGTGTGTCTGTGTGTCCAAACAAATGTAAAGAAAATCTAAATAAAGAATGATGACCACATCGGCATTCACTTAAAGATGCATGACCGCCGGCCGTGTTGTGTGCAGTCGGTGGTTCCCTTATCCTGGCTGGCTTGGGCCTGTACTAGATCTAAAAATGTAATGATCTATTAAATATGAAATTGGGAAGTTCACACTTGGGGCCAAAACGTTACCTGTTGAGACAACCACTCTGGGGCCCACACAGTGTTAGTACAGACCATGGCCTCCAGTGACCAGATGACCCCAGGGCGCAGCTCAGTCCCAACACTAAGTCTGTGTTAAACCGCTGCATCCCATCCAGGGGGCGGGGCATATTGATGGGTGGGATTTCTCCAGAGAGTCCTAGACTTCTTGGTAAAGCGGGCGGCACTCTTAGGACTACCTACCCCGGTCGGATGCAAATGGCCGCAACGGTACGAGCAATAAATTAAGTATTGGAATCGATGGGACAGGCGTGGTGTCGATGGGGGGGGGTCTCCATGGCTTTGGTTGGTGGGAGGCTGTGGCGGTATTCTCATCACCATGCTACCGGGGTGAGCCACGTGCCGGCGTGCCCATACAAGGGCTGGGGTGGGGGGTGGGGGTGGGGGGGGGGGGGGGGGGGGTGGTCAGTGTGCGGATCACGTGATCGTGAGTCAGAGGGATGTACGGGCGTCCACCACCGTGACGACCCCACCCCATGGCTCCATTCAAGGCAAGCGTTGTGCTTCCACCGTGTGTGTGTGTGTGTGTGTGTGTGTGTGTGTGTGTGTGTGTGTGTGTGTTGTGTGTGTGTGTGTGGTGTGTGTGGTGTGTGTGTGTGTTAACATCGCTCGAGGTACTCGATCACCCGTGAGATAGACTTCTGTCCTGTGGTGCCGACGGAACACTGATGAGAGAGAGAGCGAGAGAGAGAGAGAGAGAGAGAGCGAGAGGTGGAGAGTGCCAGAGGTAGCGTGGGGGGAGAGAGAGGGAGAGAGGAGAGGAAACACATGTCAATATTGGCGTAGAGATGCCGCTTCCTCCACTCTGCGCTGCGCCGCCGAATTGGGTTCAGTCTCACCGTTAATTCATGCAAAGTGTTGGCTGCCGAGCGTTCACAGCTTTCCGGAAATTACATATTCACAACTCTATACTCAGGATTATGTGGCGCAATTCAACAATTATAGCAAAGGGGGCCAAGAGAAAGTGTGTGTGTGTGTGTGTGTGTGTATATAGCTAAAAGGTGCTGGCGTGTTGATGTGAAAATGAGTATGTAAATGGAGCTCACGGAATTAGCATATTGTGAGGTGGCTGTGGTAGCAGTGTTGGAAAAAATAATTTCATCAGGTTGGTACACTACATAAAAAAAAAAAAAAAAAGATACCAGACACATGCTGCCAAGAGTTTCATAAGTGAAAATATCGGTCGGTTTTCAGATTATACGGCTTATATATTTATATCTGCGCGTCTCAGGGGACTGCAAATCTGTTTGAATACTATTCTTGCCACAAAAGACTGCATGCTTTTAAAAGCACATCGTTAATTACAAAAACTGTACAGTACAAAAATGCGCCGACAATGCTGCCATGTGCCATTGATGACATTTTTGCAAAACAGGATTCCAACAGACGCTCAGAAATGCGGTGTGCTGATGCCTTAACCTCCCGGAGCTCCGTGTTCAATGGCAAACGATCCAATTATCAATCAAATGCTCTGAGGGCAAATTAGCTGCCAACCCACTCTCAGAAATTGAGCGCTCACAACATGAGCATTTATTCCAACATCCAAAATTCTGTTACACTCACCCAAAGGCCTAACGCTCAATATACAAAAACTGCTCTTTAATCCACGCTAATGAATGGCGGCGTTCGGGCCACACAACGCGCATTCAGACGACGTAGATATACTCACGGTGAGGTTCATGGAAGTTCAGGAACTTCTTGAGCATTTCTGTCATGATGGAGAAAGTCTCCGTTGGGTAGATGCTCCCTCACGGTGGTCACGTTCAGCTGCACGGGAAGAGCAGAGTCAGTACACACACAACACACACACACACACACACACACACACACACACACACACACACACACACACACACACACACACACACACACACACACACACACACACGGAATGCCGTGCCAAATTAAAAAGCACAGATGGAAACTTGCGTCAAAAGCTGCAACCTGTGCATGCAATGGTTTTTTAAATGTGTAGAGGAAAAACAACTACGGAGGCCTTGAAGGGAAACATAAAAATGTGTTTTTGTATATAGGGAAAAATAAGTTTGAAACTGTCTAAGTAGGCCTACATGAAGTGATTAAAGCAAAAAAATATATAAAGAAATAGAACATATAAATATATATCGGTAGCCTTTAGGAGTTTAAGTGAAAAAAGAAATGCAAAAAAAAATAATGTACACAAAAAGAGCCAGCACATTAAACAGGAAAGTGGCAATATGCTCAAACAAATGTTCCACCTCATACAACGAATGCTAATCTAGCATTACATTAAATGCAACATCACTACTGATGCAGATCACGTTCCTGCTCATCAAGCACACGTCTCTGAACCAAGTCACAGAGTTGTCCGCTGTGAGCAGCAGGTTCCACGTTCCACGATTCATTTGAAGTGTCATATTCTACGATATTATAACACATTTATTATCCTCAACGCGTCTGTGTTTTGTCACAGCTGGACATAAAAAGTAAACTAATTATTGTGCAGTATACAGCTTCTTTTACATTTTGGAAATGCCAACTATTATAAACTAACCTGTTCTAAAGTACTGTTGTGGTTTGACCCACAGATATGTCAAGTATGGCAATCAGTTTCCAATCGCCAACAAAAAAAAACATTGAAATTCATATTTCATTTTATTCAAAACAGTCCCGAGAAAATAAGTGCACTCATAAAAAGCGTGTGACCTTTTCAGTTAGTGTGCAGGCATATGGGAATAGCCCTAATAAAAATATGGTTATATCACAATACAGAAATGTTATGAGGCTCGTCAGTAAACAAACTTTCCTCCTGGCATATTACTAAATAGATTGTTTGCATGCACGTGTGTGTCTGTGTACATGAGTGTGTGTGTGTGGTATGTGGACATTATTCAAGATTCCTTTATTGCCATATATACATCTCTCAGTGGAACGCCCTACCAGACAACATAAAGAGTTGTAGTTCTATCAGCAGCATTAAAGTAAATATGAAAAAACTGCTTAAAGCTACTCAATTCTGTAACCAGTGACTTTTATTCATTAAATAACCTTGCTTTTAATTGTCTAATATAGACATGGTGTTGACAGTGTGAGTGTGTGTGTGCTCGTGTGTGCATGTGAGTGTGCACATACCTGGCTCCCCTGGCAAAGGCACCCCAGCAGCAGGGCGGTGTAGGAGGCTGCGATGCTGTCCTCCATGTGCTTGCCGGCGTGTTGCAGAGCTGCACAACCACAGACACACACGTACACAAAATGAGACCGCCGACACTGCAGAGTGTCGTCACTCATAACCTCCAAATGAGTACCAATTATCCTGCAGACAAGAATGACACAGTGACCCTTGTGAACCCAAATAAAAGCTATACATGTCACATTTACATGCAGAGGGAAAACTGTCTTCTAAACTGGATTGCGTTGTACGGTTCGACGGTTCATGGCATGCGCAGCCTCGTGCCCGTATGTGACCTCAGACAGTGCGTTTCCCTTTCGCGCGAAAGAAGAGGTGTAGCGTGTGTAGCGTGTGGAGTAGTATGTATACTATGTAGTAGGGGTTGCACGACTTCTGATTTTTTCAAGTCGACTTTTCTATCAATAAAGTCGACGTAACGTCGACGCGTCGTTGATGACGTCATCACATACACACGCACGAAAAAACCAGACAGAACGGGGCTGTCAATTTTTTTTTTTTTTAAAAAGCACGAGTATCCTCTGGCAAACAGCCGCTCGAAATCGCTTAAAAATCACCAAGCCAAGATGATCTACCGACACTAAAAATGCTAAATATATCCCAAGTATACTTCATATAAAGGGGGGGCGGGGGGGTGCTCCGTTCATTCGCGGTTCTGATGGGGGAGGGGAGGGGGGGGGGGGGATGGATATCGCTGGATATTGATGGACATGTCCCCAGCGTCCCCACTACATTCTGTTATCATTCATCCGATGAATGATAACATCTAATTTTGTTTTAATGGCATGCGATCTACCCGGACATCCTTTGCGATCGACGTATTGGGCACCCCTTTCCCCCCCACCGGCCACTGCATTTGCTGGAGTGTTAAAGATTAAAAGAAAAAACAACAAGAACCGTACAGAACCGAAAACCGTGACCCTAAAACCGTGATACGAACCGAACTGTGGGTTTTGTGAACCGTGCCACCCCTAGCATTTATGTATTAATGTTTCTGTCTTTAAGCACTTTCCTTTGCAGTTTTATGTGAAGCACTTTGAACCACTTTTTGTATGACATGGTGCTATACAAATACAACTCGAATTGAATTTCGGAAAAATAAACCCTGGAATGAAATGTAAACAGATGTTTTATACCAATGTGAACAGTCTTTTAGCCTGTATTATGCCTTTAAATGTGGAATGAATTGGACAATCTGTGGGCCAAGTCTGAGAGGGTCTAGCAGTGTTAACTAATGAAAAGCTAAACACCAGCATTAAAGCGGGGCAATAAAAGGGGTGATACCCGGTCAGGCGGCGGTAGTTAACACTGCTAGACCCGCCGAATTTGACAGCAGATTGTGGGTTCGCTCCCTGCTTTAGAACACTTTATTGCCGAGCACGAATATCTGTTGAGTATGTCATGTCATATATAAATGTGTGTGTATCTCCAGCTGGATCTAACGCAAGTATCTGGTGGGGTAACCCACCTCCCGCCAAATCTGCCGGTAACCATGGTGGCATGTAAACAACCATCAAATATGCTGATCCCTTACAGGTGGCAACGAGTAACCCAGCACTGGCGGTTTTGGATGAAATTCTATACAAAAATCTAGAGTTTTACTTCTGCTAGGCAACACCAAAGGACCCCTATTAGGACACTCATTTTACTACCAGGTGGGATGTTAATTGTTATGCAATTTGGAAGGAAGCCATGTCCAAATCTATTCTCTAGTGCAGACATGGGCAACATGGGCTGGAACCGGCCCATGGACCAATCTGACCTGCAAAGGTCTTAAAAGGAAAACAAAATTACCTCCACCCCCAAAAAATGACAAATAAATCAATAAAATGCAGAGTGCATCGGTCAACATCAAAATATTTGGTCAAGAGTGTCGGTTCAAAGGCAGTATATATGATATTCCAACAGAATATTTTGGCATTCAAGGCATAGAACACATATTTTCACCAAGCATGTCAAGGGAGGAAAAGTTTTTTAGTTTTTTTTAACAAAGCAAATCGACCATCCAAGAATCAGCAACAAAAGTTCAACAATATGTCGGAGCAAGCCTTTCTTTGACTGAATTTTTGAAAGGCAACAAAGGTCAGTTTGAATACATCAGTCTATCTCGCCGCACAGGCACCGCGTGGAAGTCATCGTTGAAGAGTTGTCTGCTGAATGGTAAAAAGGGTCAGCTTCCTTCACATATTTATTTTCCTACAGATACTGTCCAGCTATATATTTTCATTCGAGGGATCGCGACATGTTTGAAATGGATGTATTACTTGGCATGGAGTGGATGATGAGGGGGCGGGCACAAGTGGATTATGCCAGGGCATCAGTATGAGAGATCGAACCTGCCGTGGACTAAATAGCTGAACATGACCATTGAACGGATCTCCGGCGGAGGACACAGAACCGGGTAAAGCAAGGCCGATCCCCCAGTTCAAATTTGATCTTCCTACGCTGCATCAGTCACCGGGAATCCCTGTGTGAATCTGTGTCGCAAACTGATCATTTCGCCCAAACCGGCAGTGAAAGTCGTTGACTTTATCCGATCCCCGGGGGCTTAATCATCGGTGGTTCATCCAGCTACTGGAGGAAAGTGAGACAGAACACACAGACGTGCTTTCTACCTCTCTGATGTTTGCCGACTGATCCTGGGGAAGGTGTTTCGCTGTGTGTGGGAGTTATAGAGGAGCGATATGGATGTTTCTGGTGACTCTTGGTAAAGCAGGTGAGTTTGCGGTGTTGCAAGACATTCGACTTGCCATCCAGGGTGGCTGTAACGGCCCATTTGAACGACCTCAATCTAAAGTTGCAGCTTTGTGCACAAGCTGTATTCATACGTGCGAATTCAGTCAAGGCAAGCTGACCCTGTTTTACCCTGACAAATGACCTACAAGTGCTTCGCACATTTCCCAAGGCTGGCAAACCCTGAAGGCTACGCCACCCTGCCACACCGACAGACAGATACATACTCTCACAGACCTCCACACCAACAGCGGTCCTCTGAAGACTGAACACGACCCAGAGCCGGTGTCCTCTCCCCTTTCATTTGACAGCCAGGAAGCACCGCCCGGATGCACAGCTAGAAGTTCTGATTGACATCCAGTGTCAACCCTGCTCTCAAGCAAAGGTTCACTACATCCACGCTGGACAACTTCCAAGGCTCACCGAAGGGACAAAAGTTTCCAAGCTTGTGCAGGCACAAAGGATGCATGTTTTGTTTGGCTATGCGTATGTGCGCGAACAAAGTTTTTTTCTGTGATTGACTACAACGAGTCACATTACAGATCACATCTGACCAAGGCTGAGACGATATGCCATTTTGAAGAATCGATAAATCGGGACAAAATTATCGATTCTTATTTTAATTGAAAACAGAACGCATTTTCAGCACTTCAGTATTCACAATGTAGTTCTCATTTTCACCAGAGGGGGCGACAAAGAGTGACGACTAAACACGTGAAACTAAACAGCTTCGTTTATTGCTTCATGGTTAGGCCTATCATAGAAAAAATATATATATATTATTATTAGCCTATAGGCTACAATCAAACATAAACAAATTTTTTTTTTTTCATCGCTGTGATGGAGCGGCACCGTCACTGACAGCACTGATTGCGGGCGCACGCATACACCTACACACACACGAACATCTCACCACTCATTCCCCACCCTCTTCCGGTCTCGCAATCTAGTCATTAAACTCCGCTATTATCTCTCTTCCCATTCTGTTTTAGTAGCGCAACCAAGGGGGCCTACTATGAAAACTACAGTGAGTGCACGTGACACACACACACACACAAACTAACGTCAAAGAATTATTTATGTATTTATTTATTTTGTAAGAAAAAAGTATTTAAAATGTTTTTTTTATTTTTTTTTACAAAAAAATAAAAATAAAAATAATCGATAAGTGACGCCACTTATCGATTTCACGCAGTTATCGATAAATCGATAAGTGGTCTCAGCCTTACATCTGACAGGACAACCTTTTGTCCTCTGTGCTGCACATTTCAACATCAGACTGGAAGCCAGACTTTGATGGTCTCGCAAAGAGAGGTGATAGTCTCATTTGTCCCCATTAAATTACATCGGGAGGCAATGACATTATGAGCCTTTCAGAAATATATCCCAGTTCTAATTCTCACAGGTTCTGTTAGTTGTACAGTTGTTTGTTCTCATCAATAGTGAATACAAATTAGCATATATTTTCTTTTTTCAGGTCTGTTATAATGCAATGACATTAAAGCTCAAGTTGGCAGCTACACAAGTAAAAAGAACATACAATTATTTCAGTAAAATTAATGTATGTACAGTATATATTCATAAATATGATATGATTTGTATGTATTTGGTAAATAAAGCAGTCGGCCTTGAGTCCATGTTTATAATATAATGCAATGTGTTACAGTGACCTATGCAGTGGTGCATATCAGACCATTGGCAAGATGTAGGCTACTTTACCACCCGGGTAGACAACTGCCACTTGTGAAGTCATTAGTAACGGCTCTTCCAACTGCTAATTTATTTTTGGGTTCGTTTTTGCTTGCCTTTTTCCTCCACAGACCAAAATTGATTTCAAAGTCTCCTTGGTGAATTGTGCCACAGCTGCTTGAGAAGCTTTTAGCAACTAAAATCATTAGCAAGAAAATGGAGGGTGTGCGGGCTGACAGTTACAAATGGGGTTGACCTAAAGCCATGGCTGCAGTAACAAAGTTACAATAGTGCAGGGGTCACCACATTGTACCCTACTCAGAGCATCCAACAAACAACATGACATTAAAAGGCTCCTATTATAGGTGCGTTTAGTCATTCGAAACAGCTTATGACTTGTGAGTGGTCCACCCAGATGTATGCTGGATAGACCAGTCTACCAGCCTACGCAGTGGACTGTAGTAACTGGTACGCTGATCTATCCACCATACATCCGGGTTGGCACTCCCACTCCCAAGCCAGGGGTTATTTGATAGATGTTATGAATAATTAATCTGGTGCCCGTTAGCTCAGCCATGAGCCAGCTCGCCGTACCTTTGTTGAGGTCCAGCTCCTGGTCCTCCTCCTCCTTCTTCTCGGGCTCCTGCGACTCAGCGCCCTCCTTGATCTCCGCCGCCACCCACTGGATCTCGCCGGAAGTCTCCTTCCACTCGCCGCTCTGGTCCAGCGCCGGCTTGGGCGCCTCGCTGATGAGGTCGTCTGTCTTGGCCTCGGCCAGGATCGCCGCACGCTCCCTCTCCAGGAAGAGCTGGGGAGGGGGAGAGAGAGAGAATGACCCGTTAACCTCATCACCAAGTCTTTTACAGGTTTTTTGCCGAAAATAACACCCAAACTGAATTGAGTTTATCTCCAGAGCTACAAGGGCTATAATGTCTTATCTTGGTTGCGGATTGTTGAAATAATCAAAGTGGATGCTAGTGGGTGAATAAAGTGAATAAAGCTCCAACACAGTATGAATGAAAGATTTAGTTTCTGCCTGAAATGAATCATGAGTCATGTTTTAGAGCACCTAGTGCATCATCAGCTGGTCCATAGCACTTCTGAGGAGTATCTTTGCTCTACTTCACTACATTAGCATCAAATCTTGTCCGATGTAGAGTTTAGTAGAGATAGGTTTAAGAGGAGGATCCAAATGAAAGCAATAAATTTGATGCAAATCAATGCAAAAATGAAAAATACAAAATGTAATGAGACACAAAACAGGTGAATATATCGAGAACTCATTGCTAATTTTTTTACAGATGGTGACACTACCTCGGCGCTGCCTCGGCACAAGCACCACGCTTGAGAGCTCAAATATTTTCAACGGCGACCTCTGATGACGCCACTTCTCAAGTGACGTTTTGTTTTGTAGATGCGAAATAGACGATTCCACAGGCAGGACAAGTGTACCGCTAGGGCTGGGCAATATGACCAAAATCTTCCATCATGATTAGGGATCGGCAGCAAAAAAAAATACTTGCAATATTTTATTTTTTTAATAATAAAACGATCATTCGAATATTCGCATATCATGACCCTTAATCATAGGAACCGAGGGGGGTGCGTGTCGAGATACGCCACGCACCTGTCATTTGAGTTCAGTGGTTTTTTTTTACCCTAAAAGGTTTGGTTCGGGGTGTGAATGGTGCTGTAAAGCATTTATTATGCATGTTTCAGATACTCACACTGCAACCATGGTATGTTTTTCGCAGTTCTTTTAATATTTGAATTTGGCTTGGCTGGCAGCACAATAAATAAATATAATAAGAATACGAAAAATAAGAATAAGAATAATATGGTATGGCACCACTGTAAACCGACGGAGATAGAGAATAGAAAAGTTGTCAAATGACCCCCGTCTTGTCTGCATCACAAAATAACAAGCAAGCCACATAAGAGCGTTTCAGAACCTCCGAGGACGGTGAGACACGCCACGCATCCCACGCGTTAAACTGACCGTGCGCGCATTTTCCTTTGTCCACCTACATGGTTGCTTCGTGTTTGGTCGTCATCACTTAGGGCTCCGTCTCCATGTGTCGGCACGAGGGCTATACCTGCAGGTAAAGTGTGTGTGTGTGTGTGATCCACACTGTTCTGAAAAGCGTCCGGAAAAGGACTATGCAAGGTTAGATCAATAGCCCCCTGCAATAAAATATGCACACACAGATACACAAACCCAGTTTAACACACACACTCGATTTATTCTTTCAGCAAATGCTTTCGACTTGGATTCTCCACTGCTTCTAGTCTCGACCTCCACATACTCACTCTCTCCTGCCAACACACACCCACATATACACACACCTATAGCTGAGGCAGTGCACACTGTGCTCATCGGTGGGGGGTGGAGAGTGAAAGTGAGGCGATGGGGGAGATAAAACTCCCCCCTTCCAGTGCTTCACCATCCTCTGCACTCCGTCTGCATCGCCCCTGGACACACACACACACACACACACACACACACACACACACACACACACACACACACACACACACACACACACACACACACACACACACACACACACACACACACACACACACACACACGCGTCTCTCTGCCTCACTGGCCTGCCTGCCACTCAGTGATTTAGGGGCTGAGATTAAAGAACAGCAGCAAGCTATACCTGCACACACACACACACACACACACACACGTCTGTAGGAAGACACAGTGGATGTGTGTGTGATAGAGGGGAGGAGGGAGGGAGGATGATGAGTCTTCTCACAGGGGGCTGTATGTGGATGTTGCCAAAACAACTGTTGAGCATGTATTGATTTTACTTTGTATGATGTGTCTGTGTATGGTGTCAGGCAGCTGCGCGTGCGTGCGTGTGTGTGTGTGTGTGTGTGTGTGAGAGTGCATTTTTGTTTACTTTCTTTTTGATTTTAATATTATCATTTTATTATCATCATCATTTCACCAGAAGGCCAACAAAGTTAAGATAAATAATTTATGTCAAGGAAAAGTATAGTTAAAAAAGAATGATACTCGTCCTACACAAATCGCTACCGAGTCAATCGATCCGTGTGTGTGTGTGTGTGTGTGAAGATGTTCTTGTTGGCCCTTCTGATCTGCATCTCTCTGATGTTGCACCGCCTCCGCACCCTGAATGTCTCTCCCCCGTTTTAACCCCCCCCCCCCCCCCACCCCCACAAACGGCTCCCTGAAAACGGCAGCTATTCTCTTCGGTTCCCTTCTCTATATAAGAGGGTAACATTTGGACCACATCCCTCAATATAAATACAGAACAGCATCCCAACTCGAGCCACGTCAAACATTTTAAGACATTTAATGCACTTTTGGAACGCAGAACAATGACTTATGATGGAAGCACTGAATGAAGTATTTATCACGAGGACGCCAAACTAAAAGTCTCCGTCCATTTAGTCCCGGATGACAAATTGACTGATACTTGGAGTGAGTGCATTGGCAAGGTTTGAGGTGATATCAATGTGTGCCCAGTATATTTCACCTGGCATTGAAAACAATGTGGGCGCCTTTTTTTTTTTTTAACACCGATATTATGCCGGAAAGGTTCATCAAGGCCATCTGTGAGCGTGCCCATAATCTTGGCTGAGCAAATAGGCCTTGAAACAGATCGCGTCCGGTTACGAACGACGCAGCCAGTTCACGGGTTGGGCGATGGGTAATAATAATCATACTCGGATACCAAGAAAAGGGCAGTAATTGCTCCATATTGTCAGTAGAGTGGCTTACAAGCTACAAAAAGCACTTCTTCATAAAAGCAGTTTTCATCCTCACACTGGTCTGGTGCCGCGTTTGATTCCGCAGCTCTGTTATTTACGACGGGCGTATCATTTGAAGGTTCGATAGTCTTTTAGCCTGTATTATGCCTTTAAATGTGGAATGAATTGGACAATCTGTGGGCCAAGTCTGAGAGGGTCTAGCAGTGTTAACTAATGAAAAGCTAAACACCAGCATTAAAGCGGGGCAATAAAAGGGGTGATACCCGGTCAGGCGGCGGTAGTTAACACTGCTAGACCCGCCGAATTTGACAGCAGATTGTGGGTTCGCTCCCTGCTTTAGAACACTTTATTGCCGAGCACGAATATCTGTTGAGTATGTCATGTCATACATAAATGTGTGTGTATCTCCAGCTGGATCTAACACAAGTATCTGGTGGGGTAACCCACCTCCCGCCAAATCTGCCGGTAACCATGGTGGCATGTAAACAACCATCAAATATGCTGATCCCTTACAGGTGGCAACGAGTAACCCAGCGTGGAATTATATCCATATGACAAGTATCACTGGCGGTTTTGGATGAAATTCTATAAAAAAATCTAGAGTTTTACTTCTGCTAGGCAACACCAAAGGACCCCTATTAGGACACTCATTTTACTACCAGGTGGGATGTTAATTGTTATGCAATTTGGAAGGAAGCCATGTCCAAATCTATTCTCTAGTGCAGACATGGGAAACATGGGCCGGAACCGGCCCATGGACCAATCTGACCTGCAAAGGCCTTAAAAGGAAAACAAAATTACCTCCACCCCCAAAAAATGACAAATAAATCAATAAAATGCAGAGTGCATCGGTCAACATCAAAATATTTGGTCAAGAGTGTCGGTTCAAAGGCAGTATATATGATATTCCAACAGAATATTTTGGCATTCAAGGCATAGAACACATATTTTCACCAAGCATGTCAAGGGAGGAAAAGTTTTAGTTTTTTTTTTAACAAAGCAAATCGACCAGCCAAGAATCAGCAACAAAAGTTCAACAATATGTCAGAGCAAGCCTTTCTTTGACTGTGAATTTTTGAAAGGCAACAAAGGTCAGTTTGAATACATCAGTCTATCTCGCTGCACAGGCACCGCGTGGAAGTCATCGTTGAAGAGTTGTCTGCTGAATGGTCAAAAGGGTCAGCTTCCTTCACATATTTATTTTCCTACAGATACTGTCCAGCTATATATTTTCATTCGAGGGATCAGCGACATGTGAAATGGATGTATTACTTGGCATGGAGTGGATGATGAGGGGGCGGGCACAAGTGGATTATGCCAGGGCATCAGTATGAGAGATCGAACCTGCCGTGGACTAAATAGCTGAACATGACCATTGAACGGATCTCCGGCGGAGGACACAGAACCGGGTAAAGCAAGGCCGATCCCCCAGTTCAAATTTGATCTTCCTACGCTGCATCAGTCACCGGGAATCCCTGTGTGAATCTGTGTCACAAACTGATAATTTCGCCCAAACCGGCAGTGAAACTCGTTGACTTTATCCGAGCCCCGGGGGCTTAATCATCGGTGGTTCATCCAGCTACTGGAGGAAAGTGAGACAGAACACACAGACGTGCTTTCTACCTCTCTGATGTTTGCCGACTGATCCTGGGGAAGGTGTTTCGCTGTGTGTGGGAGTTATAGAGGAGCGATATGGATGTTTCTGGTGACTCTTGGTAAAGCAGGTGAGTTTACGGTGTTGCAAGACATTCAACTTGCCATTCAGGGTGGCTGTAACGGCCCATTTGAACGACCTCAATCTAAAGTTGCACGGGAAGAACGTGTTTGTGCACAAGCTGTATTCATACGTGCGAATTCAGTCAAGGCAAGCTGACCCTGTTTTACCCTGACAAATGACCTACAAGTGCTTCGCACATTTCCCAAGGCTGGCAAACTCTGAAGGCTACGCCACCCTGCCACACCGACAGATACATACTCTCACAGACCTCCACACCAACAGCGGTCCTCTGAAGACTGAACACGACCCAGAGCCGGTGTCCTCTCCCCTTTCATTTGACAGCCAGGAAGCACCGCCCGGATGCACAGCTAGAAGTTCTGATTGACATCCAGTGTCAACCCTGCTCTCAAGCAAAGGTTCACTACATCCACACTGGACAACTTCCAAGGCTCACCGAAGGGACAAAAGTTTCCAAGCTTGTGCAGGCACAAAGGATGCATGTTTTGTTTGGCTATGCGTATGTGCGCGAACAAAGTTTTTTTCTGTGATTGACTACATACAACGAATGCTAATCTAGCATTACATTAAATGCAACATCACTACTGATGCAGATCACGTTCCTGCTCATCAAGCACACGTCTCTGAACCAAGTCACAGAGTTGTCCGCTGTGAGCAGCAGGTTCCACGTTCCACGATTCATTTGAGTGTCATATTCGACGATATTATAACACATTTATTATCCTCAACGCGTCTGTGTTTTGTCACAGCTGGACATAAAAAGTAAACTAATTATTGTGCAGTATACAGCTTCTTTTACATTTTGGAAATGCCAACTATTATAAACTAACCTGTTCTAAAGTACTGTTGTGGTTTGACCCACAGATATGTCAAGTATGGCAATCAGTTTCCAATCGCCAACAAAAAAAAACATTGAAATTCATATTTCATTTTATTCAAAACAGTCCCGAGAAAATAAGTGCACTCATAAAAAGCGTGTGACCTTTTCAGTTAGTGTGCAGGCATATGGGAATAGCCCTAATAAAAATATGGTTATATCACAACACAGAAATGTTATGAGGCTCGTCAGTAAACAAACTTTCCTCCTGGCATATTACTAAATAGATTGTTTGCATGCACGTGTGTGTCTGTGTACATGAGTGTGTGTGTGTGGTATGTGGACATTATTCAAGATTCCTTTATTGCCATATATACATCTCTCAGTGGAACGCCCTACCAGACAACATAAAGAGTTGTAGTTCTATCAGCAGCATTAAAGTAAATATGAAAAAACTGCTTAAAGCTACTCAATTCTGTAACCAGTGACTTTTATTCATTAAATAACCTTGCTTTTAATTGTCTAATATAGACATGGTGTTGACAGTGTGAGTGTGTGTGTGCTCGTGTGTGCATGTGAGTGTGCACATACCTGGCTCCCCTGGCAAAGGCACCCCAGCAGCAGGGCGGTGTAGGAGGCTGCGATGCTGTCCTCCATGTGCTTGCCGGCGTGTTGCAGAGCTGCACAACCACAGACACACACGTACACAAAATGAGACCGCCGACACTGCAGAGTGTCGTCACTCATAACCTCCAAATGAGTACCAATTATCCTGCAGACAAGAATGACAGTGACCCTTGTGAACCCAAATAAAAGCTATACATGTCACATTTACATGCAGAGAAAACCGTTCGGTTGGCTTGTCTCGGAGGATGTGTGCGTTGTACGGTTCGACGGTTCATGGCATGCGCAGCCTCGTGACCGTATGTGACCTCAGACAGTGTGTTTCCCTTTCGCGCGAAAGAAGAGGTGTAGAGTGTGGAGTAGTATGTATACTATGTAGTAGGGGTTGCACGACTTCTGATTTTTTCAAGTCGACTTTTCTATCAATAAAGTCGATAAGTGACGCCACTTATCGATTTCACGCAGTTATCGATAAATCGATAAGTGGTCTCAGCCTTACATCTGACAGGACAACCTTTTGTCCTCTGTGCTGCACATTTCAACATCAGACTGGAAGCCAGACTTTGATGGTCTCGCAAAGAGAGGTGATAGTCTCATTTGTCCCCATTAAATTACATCGGGAGGCAATGACATTATGAGCCTTTCAGAAATATATCCCAGTTCTAATTCTCACAGGTTCTGTTAGTTGTACAGTTGTTTGTTCTCATCAATAGTGAATACAAATTAGCATATATTTTCTTTTTTCAGGTCTGTTATAATGCAATGACATTAAAGCTCAAGTTGGCAGCTACACAAGTAAAAAGAACATACAATTATTTCAGTAAAATTAATGTATGTACAGTATATATTCATAAATATGATATGATTTGTATGTATTTGGTAAATAAAGCAGTCGGCCTTGAGTCCATGTTTATAATATAATGCAATGTGTTACAGTGACCTATGCAGTGGTGCATATCAGACCATTGGCAAGATGTAGGCTACTTTACCACCCGGGTAGACAACTGCCACTTGTGAAGTCATTAGTAACGGCTCTTCCAACTGCTAATTTATTTTTGGGTTCGTTTTTTGCTTGCCTTTTTCCTCCACAGACCAAAATTGATTTCAAAGTCTCCTTGGTGAATTGTGCCACAGCTGCTTGAGAAGCTTTAGCAACTAAAATCATTAGCAAGAAAATGGAGGGTGTGCGGGCTGACAGTTACAAATGGGGTTGACCTAAAGCCATGGCTGCAGTAACAAAGTTACATAGTGCAGGGGTCACCACATTGTACCCTACTCAGAGCATCCAACAAACAACATGACATTAAAAGGCTCCTATTATAGGTGCGTTTAGTCATTTGAAACAGCTTATGACTTGTGAGTGTCCACCCAGATGTATGCTGGATAGACCAGTCTACCAGCCTACGCAGTGGACTGTAGTAACTGGTACGCTGAGCTATCCACCATACATCCGGGTTGGCACTCCCACTCCCAAGCCAGGGGTTATTTGATAGATGTTATGAATAATTAATCTGGTGCCCGTTAGCTCAGCCATGAGCCAGCTCGCCGTACCTTTGTTGAGGTCCAGCTCCTGGTCCTCCTCCTCCTTCTTCTCGGGCTCCTGCGACTCAGCGCCCTCCTTGATCTCCGCCGCCACCCACTGGATCTCGCCGGAAGTCTCCTTCCACTCGCCGCTCTGGTCCAGCGCCGGCTTGGGCGCCTCGCTGATGAGGTCGTCTGTCTTGGCCTCGGCCAGGATCGCCGCACGCTCCCTCTCCAGGAAGAGCTGGGGAGGGGGAGAGAGAGAGAATGACCCGTTAACCTCATCACCAAGTCTTTTACAGGTTTTTTGCCGAAAATAACACCCAAACTGAATTGAGTTTATCTCCAGAGCTACAAGGGCTATAATGTCTTATCTTGGTTGCGGATTGTTGAAATAATCAAAGTGGATGCTAGTGGGTGAATAAAGTGAATAAAGCTCCAACACAGTATGAATGAAAGATTTAGTTTCTGCCTGAAATGAATCATGAGTCATGTTTTAGAGCACCTAGTGCATCATCAGCTGGTCCATAGCACTTCTGAGGAGTATCTTTGCTCTACTTCACTACATTAGCATCAAATCTTGTCCGATGTAGAGTTTAGTAGAGATAGGTTTAAGAGGAGGATCCAAATGAAAGCAATAAATTTGATGCAAATCAATGCAAAAATGAAAATACAAAATGTAATGAGACACAAAACAGGTGAATATATCGAGAACTCATTGCTCAATTTTTTACAGATGGTGACACTACCCTCGGCGCTGCCTCGGCACAAGCGCCACGCTTGAGAGCTCAAATATTTTCAACGGCGACCTCTGATGACGCCACTTCTCAAGTGACGTTTTGTTTTGTAGATGCGAAATAGACGATTCCACAGGCAGGACAAGTGTACCGCTAGGGCTGGGCAATATGACCAAAATCTTCCATCATGATTAGGGATCAGCAGCAAAAAAAAAATACTTGCAATATTTTATTTTTTTAATAATAAAACGATCATTCGAATATTCGCATATCATGACCCTTAATCATGATATAATTTAATATGTCAATAACTTATATAACAGCATGGCATGTTTTCTGGTAATTCAATAAATAGTCGATAAAATAACTAGTTCAGAAAATGACCTCACTTTACTGTAATGCAGCCTTTAAAACCAGGAAATGACAACACCTACGCCATATCATAATATCCGAAATCTAAGACGATATCGAATCTCATATCACGATATCAAAGTATCGTGATTATCGACGCAATGTATAATGTCCATATACTACCCCACCCAACGTAACATGTGTATTTATCATTGATGGCTCATATACAGTCTACTGATCATATACACAGTCCCATATAAAGTCATTTTACAGGCGTCTAGGGATCTGGCTTTAGGATTCCTACCTTCACCAAGGCGGCCAAGGCACCAGTAACCGCGGTCGAAGGTTTAGCGTCGGCCGGAGGTTCCCCAGGACACGGCGGGGCGGCAGGCTCCTCCCCCTGCTGCTGCCCCGGCGCGGCGGTCAGCTCTGTGGGCGGAGCCGGGGTGCTGTCGTCCAGGCAGCCCTCTGCCAGGGTGTAGTCCATGTCCACCAGACAGTGGCGGTTCCGGGAGCTGTACTCCACCAGGTTTATCAGCAGGCCCAGACCCTGGTGAGGAAACGGTGCATTTTAAGTGAAATGCTAAAAAAAACAAAACATAAAAGAGGAACACGCAGATAAGACCACAAAGAGAAGAAAAAATAAAGACAAATGGAAGCAGCACATGCATAGATCAAGAAAAGGAACAATTTGTCTGTTAACAATAGAAGTGCAGTGGTCACAGGTTCGCAACAGCCGCCTGCATAATACACGGTGGTTGCGCAAGGGACCATAGACTGACCAGTCTTGCCCAGTAGCACTTCAACACGCAACGCAGTAACACAGCAGCAGCACATTAACGTCATGCAGGGCTGTACCGCGACGGCAAAAATGATAATTACGGTTATTTTGCTCAAATATTGTGCTCACCAACCAATTTATCACTTGTATTCATCCACTTTGCGGGAACGCAAGTCATTTATTGCACTTCAAAAAAAGAAAAATCTACAGAAAACTGCCATTACAAAAATTAAGTATTTTATGAACCTATTGTGGCAGACGGCCACTGAAGGGCAGAGGAACGAGGGTGGACGACAGTGTTTATGGTATTGTTATGTTGTGACTCGAATCTCTTGGGGACGCGGCAAGTCTCTACTCTCTCCTCCTTTGTTGTGTGTGTGTTGGGGGTGGGGTGGGGTGGGGGGGAGGCTGGGACTTTAATAATTCAAGGAGGAGTAAAATGAGGGCAGGAAAGCAAACATGTGATGCAAGGTCAGAAGGTCGGCCCACAGTATTTGTGTGCACTCCATCCATACGTACGTCCCAAGAGGGCTAAAGAAAACAGCCAGAGGTTTTTTTTTTTTAAATGCATTCCACTTTACATTTGACATTGCAGCCCTCAGCACTGAAGGAATTTGTTCGCGACCAGAGGTCACCGAAAACATGGGCAGGATCCACACTGTTCCACGGTCGACAAATAAAAAGGAGGGGCATATACGTGATCAATATTGTGGAGGCAAGATTCGCCGTCAGATGGTGACACTACCCTCGGCGCTGCCTCGGCACAAGCACCACGCTTGAGAGCTCAAATATTTTCAACGGCGACCTCTGATGACGCCACTTCTCAAGTGACGTTTTGTTTTGTAGATGCGAAATAGACGATTCCACAGGCAGGACAAGTGTACCGCTAGGGCTGGGCAATATGACCAAAATCTTCCATCATGATTAGGGATCGGCAGCAAAAAAAAATACTTGCAATATTTTATTTTTTTAATAATAAAACGATCATTCGAATATTCGCATATCATGACCCTTAATCATGATATAATTTAATATGTCAATAACTTATATAACAGCATGGCATGTTTTCTGGTAATTCAATAAATAGTCGATAAAATAACTAGTTCAGAAAATGACCTCACTTTACTGTAATGCAGCCTTTAAAACCAGGAAATGACAACACCTACGCCATATCATAATATCCGAAATCTAAGACGATATCGAATCTCATATCACGATATCAAAGTATCGTGATTATCGACGCAATGTATAATGTCCATATACTACCCCACCCAACGTAACATGTGTATTTATCATTGATGGCTCATATACAGTCTACTGATCATATACACAGTCCCATATAAAGTCATTTTACAGGCGTCTAGGGATCTGGCTTTAGGATTCCTACCTTCACCAAGGCGGCCAAGGCACCAGTAACCGCGGCCGAAGGTTTAGCGTCGGCCGGAGGTTCCCCAGGACACGGCGGGGCGGCAGGCTCCTCCCCCTGCTGCTGCCCCGGCGCGGCGGTCGGCTCTGTGGGCGGAGCCGGGGTGCTGTCGTCCAGGCAGCCCTCTGCCAGGGTGTAGTCCATGTCCACCAGACAGTGGCGGTTCCGGGAGCTGTACTCCACCAGGTTTATCAGCAGGCCCAGACCCTGGTGAGGAAACGGTGCATTTTAAGTGAAATGCTAAAAAAACAAAAAACATAAAAGAGGAACACGCAGATAAGACCACAAAGAGAAGAAGAAATAAAGACAAATGGAAGTAGCACATGCATAGATCAAGAAAAGGAACAATTTGTCCGTTAACAATAGAAGTGCAGTGGTCACAGGTTCGCAACAGCCGCCTGCATAATACACGGTGGTTGCGCAAGGGACCATAGACTGACCAGTCTTGCCCAGTAGCACTTCAACACGCAACGCAGTAACACAGCAGCAGCACATTAACGTCATGCAGGGCTGTACCGCGACGGCAAAAATGATAATTACGGTTATTTTGCTCAAATATTGTGCTCACCAACCAATTTATCACTTGTATTCATCCACTTTGCGGGAACGCAAGTCATTTATTGCACTTCAAAAAAAGAAAAATCTACAGAAAACTGCCATTACAAAAATTAAGTATTTTATGAACCTATTGTGGCAGACGGCCACTGAAGGGCAGAGGAACGAGGGTGGACGACAGTCGGGGGGGCCGCAATTCCCCATTCGGCCCCCAGAGGGAGCCGAGGAGGCAGGAATTGCGACCAAGGCAATCAGCCTTATTGAAATTGGCTGCGCTGGCAGCCAATTAAGGACCCACCTGCAGACTATAAATATGAGAGGACCTGGGTGGTGGCGAGAGTCGAGACGGTTGAGAGAGTGGAGGAGTGGGACGTGGACGTGGCAGTATAAGAATAAGTGGAAGTGGTTGTGGTGGTGGCAAAGGAAGAGGAGGAGAAGAAGGAACAAGGACGAGGACCAAGACCCTGTGTGGGTGAGTTTAAAGAGAGACAGGAGTGGCTGTGTGCCCGACTGTCCGAGAACCCGTGTGTGTATCGACCCTTGCCTGCCTGACGACCCTCCCGCCTGCCTTGCCCTGGACCCCCTGAGACCACTTCCCGGTGTGATACCCCCCTGCATACGAACTACGACTACTCTCCTGGATTACGGACTTGGCCACTATAATATCCCTGCACTTCCCTTTCCCCTTTATGGTTAATAAAGCCTGTTTGTTATTGAAAGTTGGTGTGGAACTTGGAATTATTATATTCAGTCGTGGACACACGTAAATACACAACTTGAATTAGAAAAATTAAATAAATAAATTCCCCCCTCACAAACAAAACCAATTAATTGTGGGGGCCTATATCGACATTGTGAATCATTGTGCAGCCCTAACGTCTTGGTTTATACCAGATCTGGTGGGGGGGGGGTAGCTTACCAGGACTCGCACGTCGAAGCGCTGCTCCAGGGGGATGTAGCGTGGCGCCCGCAGCACGCAGTTGAGGGCCGTCACGATGAATTCATCCTGCTCGCCCGTCTTGGTGCTCCCCCACTCTGTGAGCACGCACACACACACACACACTTATAAGATGAGGGGCGTGGCACAGCACAGAGTTGGCTCATGTGGTTCTCAAATGGTCCCCAATAAATGAAATAAATAAGTATCACCCCGCCTCTGACATCCATTGCTGGGACATAAAACCCAACAGCCTGTTAAAGCTTCATTCCTCAATGAGTATACGGGAGGCCTGACCACTCTCAAGATATACTGCTGTATAATACAGCATCGGTGAAAGTACGGACGTATTGTTTTGATGAGAAAAACACTTACAGAAATAATAAACTAATTATTTCAGATTGCATATTGCATTCCTAGACATGTTTGTGTATTCCATATTTACTTGGAGTGGGGTGATGGAGTCAATATTACCATTATGGTTTACTATATATACTCATTTATACAATCTAGCCACTTACATTAACCTCTTAGCAAATTAAATAGATCCAGACACCATAATGCGTGGGAATAATAAATCGATTTCAAAAGGGCGCTTGGATTAGTGTCGCACATTCTAATAGGATTGGGCATGATAACGGCGCCAGCTATATAGGGACTGTGAAACACTCAAGAGCAAAATGTACAGAGGTAAAAACACTTAGATGTTCCCATGTTGCGTTGGCAACATGGACAGGGATTACGTCACTTAGGACTATAAAAGGGAATGTGGAGGTGGTGCGGTCTTACCGTTGTCATGGGTGAGGTTGAGCAAGACGCCGATGACGGCCCGCATGCAGTCCTCCACCGCCTTGCCCACGTTGCTGGAGCTGCAGTGGGGCAGCTCGGAGGCGGCAGCGGGCTCGGAGGCGGCAGCGGGCTCGGAGGCGGCAGCGGGCTCGGAGGCGGAGCCGGTGCCCTTGGAGGCGGAGCCCTCGGGGGCAGGGCCGGAGCCCTTGGAGGCGGAGCCCTCGGGGGCAGGGCCGGAGCCCTTGGAGGCAGCGCCGGCGCACTCGGAGGCGGAGCCCAGAGCCCTGCTGTAACGCTGGATCATGTCCTCACAGCAACGAAGGCCTCTGTGAAGGACACACACACACACACACACACACACACACACACACACACACACACACACACACACACACACACACACACACACACACACACACACACACACACACACACACACACACACAGTTATTGTTAGGACCAAAACTACACGGCAATGACTGAACTAGCGGAAGGACACAGAAAGAAATGAAAAGGAACATTTAACATTACAATTATTTTTGGAAGAAAAATAATTCCACAGCCTTCCTTACTTCTAATACTAATTGAAACTTCAACAACATGGACAGGAGGAGACCCAGTAGAATGACGTTCACCAAGATAAACCAGCTGGAGGCGGCAAATGCGTACACATCTGCCCTTTAGGGTGCCATGCTGATCTATTGGCTCAGACTTCATAAATATGCTAAATCAGATGAGGTTTGTCAGCCGCATGGCGGCACAATTTACCCTCAGTCTTCATACTACGGCGAATGAAGCAGCCATGATGAGAGAGAGAAAGGGTGAGAGACTCAGAGAGGAGAGACAAATCTGAGAGACAGATGGAGACAGAGACAGGGAGAGACAGACGGAGTGAGACAGAGATAAACAGAGAGAGAGAGGGAGAAAGACAGACAGGGAGAGGGAGACAGAGAGAGAGAGAGAGAGAGACGGGCATGGGAGCTGATTATTCCACAGAACCATCGGTTCCTTCAATAAAAGGAAGATTGGGGACGATGCGTTGGATAGGCTGCATACACGTGGCGATGTTTCTCACCGGGCAGAGGAGATGATGAGCTGGGAGTCCTTGTAGGCGATCAGGTATCCCTGGTTCTCCGGGTTCTGCAGCGTCACCTGTTGGAGGCACAAAGCAACCATGAGAGACCGGACCAGTTACCTGGTAACTCAATAAATAAAAACATAGTATAATTCACACATGAGTATACAAAATTAGGCTTTACTTTATTATTAAATACTTGAGAAATTAACCGAGTATTTGGTTGGTTGAGTATTTTCTAGGGGTGTGCATCTCTCCAAAAAAGACGATCCGATACGTATCTAGATACATGGGGTATGATACGATTCAAGGACGATACATTTTTTAAATGGAACGATTCGGTTCGATTCGATTCAGTAGGATTCGATACGATTCGATACGATTTGATGGGATATGATACAATCTGATAGTTCCTTGTTTAAAGTAGACAATCATTTTATATTATGAATTAACATAAGTCAATACTATAAATGTGGCATTGCTTACCTTCAAATAGATTTATCAAGTATTTTGTCACTTTTGACATGTGAATTCAGAAACATGTCATGTTTATTAGTGTAACATATTGCATTTTAAGAACTTTACAAAGCCCCTCTGACAATAAAACAAACTATTCAATTTCACTGTTGGCACAAATTGGAGCCAAAGTTCTGGAGAGATCTGTGTAGACTCAGATCAGGAACAATGAACTACTGAGGTAGAAAATTATAACAATTTCAAGACATCCCTTGTGCACATTTTTTTGCAAACAAAACAACAAAGTGGCAAACTGTAGAATATCAGTAGAATATAGAATATCAGTCTTTTAAAGTGTTGTTTTGCAATGTAACATGCGTTCACGTTGTGAATCGTATCAGACATTTTTTGTCTTTCCCTCACAAACAGAGCGCTTGGGGGGGGGGGGGTGCCCGTTAATTTGCGGTTCTGATCCGGGAGGGGGGGGGGTGGATATTGGTGGGGACCCACCCCCTCCCCAGCGTCCCCACTAAATTCTACACCCATGGTTACTAGGACAAGTCTCGCGAGAGTTTAGTGTGAGAGTGTGAGAGTGTGAGAGTGAGTGAGTGAGTGAGTGAGTGAGTGAGTGAGTGAGTGAGTGAGAGAGAGAGAGAGAGAGCTGCAGACACTGAGCAGACGGAGGATTCAGCAGCACAGCAACAACATAAAACCGATTCATAACTTTGTGATCGGGCCATCGGCCGGTTCATGCTACGTTTAGACCGATCCAGGGGTCCGTGTACCGATGCACTCGTATCATTTAAATCAAAACCGATTTTCCGATTCAAATCGGTTATTTGTTGCACCCCTAGTATTTTCTAATTTAATTAATAACTTATGTGAACATAAGTTTCAAGTGAAACGAGAAAAAAAGAAGATAGACCTAGTCTACAATATGGAAATGTTAAATATCAAAAGGCCGACCTAAACATTAAACAGTTTCTAAGTATAGCAGCAACTAGGGCTGGGCGATATGGATGGACAAAATCAAACATCCACATTTTTGGCCAAATACCTTGATAATGCAATATTGCAGGGATAAGAATCTGTGTTTCACCAAATATTTACACAATAGAGATTTTTGATAAATAATCACCGGTAATGTGGATATAATGACTAAGTGGGTAAAGGGGAAAAAAGAGAAAATTACATCACTTTAATGTAATGCAGCCTTTAAAACGAGGTAAAGACAACTCTCATCTTCATATTACGATCTCCAAAATCTGAGACGATATCTATTACCCTGCCCTAGATTGAAGGAGGATTAAAAGAAACAAAAATAGGTGATAAGAAAAGTGTGGGGGGGGGGGGGGGAGACAAGCAAGGCACTTGATTAATGATGTTCTCAGCTGATTTTTTGTAATTGTATTTTTTTAAAGGTTGAATACGCTGTTCTTTTCGGCTGCCACTGCGTTCAATGACAGCCGTCCTTAAGCTAGGCAGGATGTGTGGGAGGGGGTTGAGTTGTTGACATGCGGGTGTTACTTACACTCTCGAGCACCCTCAGACACCGCTCAGCTCCCCACAAGGAGGCCACCAGCTTCTCCTTGTCCTCCTCCTCGCTCAAGTTCTCCACACACTCTTTCACTGTGCGGACACGGACACGGACACGGACACACACACACACACAAAGGGTAAAAAAGCTGTGCCATCTGTTTTTTCCTTTCAAGCATTTGCAAGAAAGATGCACACAAGCTTACAGACACACACAGATCCCCGCTCACCTTTGTCTACGATGTGGTCGAGGCCACCGAGGAGTCGTAGCTCTTCCTTGAACCAGTCACCGGCTCTCTTTGAGGTCAGAGAGAGCAGAGTCTCCATCGCCAGGTGACCCGTCTGGTACAAGCAAACAAATAAACAAACAAATGGACATGCGGTCAACACCAGCCGTGTGGAGGGCACTACTGCACACCAGCCCTTTGCTACTTTGTTTAAAGAAGATTATAATCAACGACAACAACCAGGTTTTGTCTTTTTATACAACGATATGCAACGCATGCATCTGGTATACATTCTTTGTACCTGGGATCACTTTAAATACAAACGACCCGATATCGAACAGATTTCCCACACTAGTCGCCTCAATGCATGTGGATTGATGATCCACCTCAAGCGCAACGGGACAAATCCATAGCGATCCAAAAGCCAATCTTGGAGAACTAATCTGGGCACATGGGCCGATCAACATGGCTGCGTCGGGACGGACACAAAATAATGCTTTTGAATTTCCATGTCCAAAATGGACTTGTACAAAGCAAGCAGGGAAAAAAAAAATAATACTAACTCAATTCACACAGGAGTATACAAAAATTGGCTTTGCCGTGTGCTGCTTTGCTCCATCAAACAATATTTAACAATTATTCAAACATCACATTCAAGGACTTTCCAGCCCTTGAACGTTTCAACACTTAAAATATCAAAACAACTTCCAATTTCTATTCAATTTCTATATAAAGTCAAGCACTATCAATGACTCATGTCTATTTTCAAAAACGTTTCTTCAGGGACCCTGTGGTGGGACCCTCACCGTGATGTTCTCCAGGTCCAGGTGCTTGTTGTGCACCGTCTCGCACAGCTTGCGGATCTTCTCCTTGACCTTGGCCACCTCCTTGGCGGTGAGCTGGTCCTGGGGGGCCGGCTGGGGCACGTCCGGTGGCTCTGGGGTCACCTGCTCCTGCTCCAGCTCCAGTAGCTTGATCATCAGCTCCAGGCAGGCCCGGTCCAGGTCCATGTTGAGCCGGTCTCGGCTCAGGATGTACATCAGGGCGGCGGTGCACAGCGCCAGGTTCTGGGGGGCAAATGGAGGAAGGTCATCGGGGCTATTTTGACAGATATTGCGATTGTGATACGATTCAACATTAGTGAGAATGACCATTTTTTGCATCACAATTTTCATCTTACCTGAAAGATCTATTAAAACTATTTTGTTGGGGTCTGTACCAAAGTAAACAAACAAGTTTCATCTTAAAGTAAACTTGTTTGTTTGTGAAGGCCAGGCCATTTTGCAGCACTACAGTTCTTCACTTAGTGCTATGAATTTATATTGCGATTTTGATATTATTTTAATAAAATGTTGAGTGTTTTTGATTCTTCATATGTATGTGTGCAAACATCTTGCTGGGTAAATATATTGGGATATGTATGTGTTTTAATTATGCCTGAAGGAGCTTGGGAATGGCATCATCTTTCAGAAGGCACTCGATGCAAATTGCTCCCTTTTTCAAAGTTATAAGTGAAGGCAGGGCATTTTGGGCTGTTTTGATGTGACCTGGTCAAAACCCAGCCAACCAAATCATGCCCTTTGACTAGCAAACAAGCGATTTCATAAAAAGCTACAACAATTTTATTGAAAATTGATACAATTCGAAAATGATCAAAATGCTCTTCTGGTAGTGTCAAGTGACACAAATAAGAGTTGGGAATAATGGGACCATGGGAATATGAGTCGTCACTGACCGGATGCTGTGGAGCGTCGCTGATCATCTTGAAGACCTGTGCCACTTTCCCTCTCGCCCGCAAGTGCATCCTGAAACTGGGCATGGCACAGCGCGTGGCCAGGCTGATTATACTGGAGACAGAGAGAGACAGAGGAGAGTGTAAGGAGAGATGGATATCGGGATGGGAGTGGAGGGGAGGGAGATAAAGTGCTTTGTGTTAGAACAGAGACATATGGCCCCTTTTACCGCTCCTCTGCACCCGAGCAACGAACTTGCGCATCCACCACCAAGAAATGCCTTCAACCCCTCCTCAATTCTGAAACTAAAAGTTGCAGGGAAACTAACTGAGATTTATGCGTCTGTCACAAAGACCTACTGTGTGAACTCTGGTGACACACACACACTCAGTCACTCACACACACACACACACACTCAGACACAGTCAGACAGTCACACTCAGACACACAGCCACACACTCAGTCACTCAGACAGACACACAGTCACTAAGACAGACACATACATGCAGCGCTGTGTCATAGAAAGGACAACAGACGTCAGAAGATTTGATTTGTGTAACATAATGGGTGGCAATGGATAAAGGTTTTGAGCAATGCTGGAAGTTACAGCGTGGCAGTATAGCGGTGCAGGTGTGAGTTCTCTCATTGGAAACACCACGCACTCAAGCACCAACTAAGACACGTGGCTTTAGTGTGAACGTATGGGGCTACTTCACATTAGCATAGAACAAAAAAAGGTGGTTGGTATATTGTGCAAAGTATCTAGTGCTATTCAAGAGCATGCCAAGAAAAGTGTGCACTTTTTTGTGCAATATTCTGGATGATGGATTGCCAGAAAAGTGGGGTAAAAAAGCTATGTAACTAATGAGGCCATTACCAAACAGCCTGTTATTATTAAGAGGGAGAGCTCTTTTTTTATTTTTGGTATTTATTTATTGTTTTCATACTGCACCACCGGTACAACAGGTACCTTCTGTTGACATGGTCTGATATTTATTTACTCCTGTTGTACCAGTCCAATATGACTCTTCTGAGTCATGTCAGTTGAAATAAACCATTGTGTTGCAAGAACACAAGGGCTGTTTTGATACGTTATGAATATTTAGATGTTCCCCATAACTTGTGTTTTTACTTATTTTACATAATATGAATTATTGCATTATATGGAATATTGATACAGCAATATCGCAATTTGTCATATTTTGCACCCCTATGTAGTGTCTGGTGTCCATCAATGGCTGTTTTAAAATCATTAAACAACACATTGTATATCTTCTGATCATTTCGAACAATGATGTTTTTACTGATTCAACTTTTACCTACCTACCTAAGTATAAACATTTACAACTTCTACATTCTGGACACCATGTTAAATGCAGTACACAGCAGACACCAGAGGACGCCTCGTCTCTCGGGGTGAAGACAATGAACACACAAACTGACTTTCCAATTAAAATCTAACCAACAGATAGCCTACTGCACACCGGGACAAATCATCACGCCCCCTCAGACCATCCACTTGCAAACCAAAACAAAAGGATTGGGGTAGGCTCCGCCTCCTCACCTAAGGCATCTCGTGTTGAGTGGCTGACTGCTCTTCAGCCCCGTCTCCAGGTACTCAAAGTCGTCTGTGAACTCCTGGTTCTCGCCGAACTCCACCACGTCGTTGAAGTGCTTGACGTGCTGCACCACCGTGTACAGCTGCGGTGAGGGGAGAGTGATGGGCCACAGTTAAAACATGTCTGCGTGTGTGTCTGTGTGCCTTGAGGTACTCGATAACACCCCCGCCCGCCCCCATAAAGCTGCTTTCGATTGTGTTGCATCCGAATGCTATCGGTTCCATTAGCGGCAATCAATGACCGACACACCACACACCCACACACCACACACACACACACACACACACACACACACACACACACACACACACACACACACACACACACACACACACACACACACACACAGGAGGGAGGGAGGGAGGGAGGGAGGGAGGAGCTGTGTTTGTCTACGCTCAGCAGGGAGGAGGGGGATGCGATTCCTTTGGCTACAGAGATTTATAGGAAGTGCTGTCGGGATTACCTGAGCACATCTGTGGCTGGCCGGCTAATTGATCGGATGCCAAGATTCCCATCTGCCAGGAAGCCTTTTAAAACTATTGTTCGACTCAGAGCAAGAGCAAATAGCAGCCAGAAGATAGATGGCTATTTAGTAATAATAATGTATATTTGATGTATTATATAGGACAGGATATATAGTATTTTGGCTTTGACGCTCGTCTGTGTTTTGATGGTTTTTATAGGGCATATAAGTGAAAGTTAAAGCAATGAGTGTCATCTCAATTGAGGACAATAACCAAAACACATTGCTTCATATAAACAATAATCTATCTCTCCTAGTTTATGACTGCTTGTTGAACGACCACTCCCCCACGCGGAGATGGATTTGGATCATCTTGGATTGTCGTTGGCTTGACTCCATTACACCGGGTTGAACTGAGCCGAAGCCGAGCAGTGATGAGTAAATAAAACAAAATCTATTGACTTAATGGCACGTAAACAAACTAAATAACACAACAGCCGCAGAGGTTACGGATGCGCGCTTCATTCACCTCCTTGTGCTCCTTCCTGCATTTCAGCGCCGTCACGATGTCCTGGTTGAGCCGGGTGGGCAGCGTCTCAGACTTGATCACCTTGGGCGGCGGGGGCGGGGCCTTGAACAGCCCGTCGTCTTTGTGGGAGGAGTTGCTATCCTTGCTGCTGCTGCCGCTGCTGCTGCTCGACAAGCTCGCCTGAGGAAGGGAAAAAACAAAGCAATAAAAGAATCATAATCTCTGTGACGATGACCATCTCTGATGTTAACCCCGGTCAAATACGAAGTCGGGCCACTCTCACACACACCGTTTTGCAACAGTGGCTGGAATGGCAGAAGGACATGGTAAAAAAATTAAAAATACATCATTGACAGATAATATGATTCACCTTTAGTGGGACAAAACATTTTGCATCACATTTTTCATTTCCACTGAAAAAGCTAAAATGATGTGACATTTACTGGGGTCTGCACCAAACAAACATGTTCCTACATCTGGAGAAGTAAACAAAAAGTGTGTAGGCCAGGGCATCTCTGCAGCACTACCATACACTACATTGATAATGGTGTTATACATTTACATATACACATTTTAGCCATAACCAAAAATTTCGATTTGCTCCTGAGACTTGGATATTGCACTTGGGCCATATTTGGCGATTTTGATAATATTTGACGATAAATTGTCACAAGAGCACCAGGCAAGTTGAGTGAATCCTGAGAGTGACTACGAGAGTGAATATGAAGTTAAAAGTGTAGATAATATCAAAAGGCATAAGTGTCCTGGAGTTTCTTTCCAAGCCACAGGAATTACAACACAGGAAAGCAGCGTTAACCATCAGCCAAACCTTTACGGCACCGAATAAAGATTACGCCGTTTTGTTATCCAGCAAGAGAGAGCAAGAGGATCTTACGGGAGCGGTGTGCGCGCGGGCCAGCGGTGGAGGAATCTCTTCAGGTTCGGGCTGGTTCCAGTGGCGGGCGTTGTACGACGCCTTGGCGGGAGTCTGGGAAGTCGAGCGTTGCACATGCATATTACAACTGTTTATTATATTCAATTAGGCCAAGCGCAAACAGATGGACACTGTTTCACAGTTTTAAATGGCTTAACGAATGCTACCAGGAGATTATGGATCAATAAATTGGTCAACAACAAACAAAAGAGCTTTCACCCAGCGGATGCATACATATTCCAGACGGAGTGAGAGCAAGAACAGCACACAAACAGATGCATGGAGACGTTAATTCAATAACATTCCCTGAGAAAGACTAAGCTAAATTGTACAACCTTAAAAGCCGATGTCTGCAACTTTGCCCAATGAGCCAATATAGGAAAGCTAATAATTCCAAGAAACAGCCAGTACGACCAAACGCCTTTGTTAAAAAGGCAAATTACAGCCGTGACATGAAATAAATCACTTATTAACAACTAAAGATCACTGCATGCTGGCTAAACAACACACTATAGCTACACAATGTTGCCTGGAAAACATGCACTTTAAAACACCCCACTAGAAGCCCAACCTTCTTGGGTCCGCTGAAGATCTTCTTGAATCCCGTGGTGAGGTCCTTGGACTTGTCGTTCTGCTTCCCTGAGCGTCCTTTGGGTCCTTCGCAGGCCCCGGGGCCGGAGTCTTCCGCCAAGTCATAACCATCTGTGGGGGACAGGGCGACGGATTTAAATTATCAGCCAGCATAAATGACAGTATGATGGTACAAATGCTTTCTAGTGTAGCCTGATCGTTGGGGGCCAAGCTGATTTTTTGGCAGCTCTCTTTTGAAAGGTTTTGCAGCGGGAGTGCGAAAGTTGACTCCAGCACAGGACGACTTATGGGAACATCGTCCAAGAATTGTTAAATAGTACTGCGTCATTAAAAGAAAGAAATATATTATAATACTTTATTCACCCAATCCTGTGTGAATATGAAACTGTATTTTCAATACAAACTAAATAATAATACATTCTATATGTAATAATTGACATAGGCCTCCTGCTAAGTGTGTAAGTGTGTAAGTGTGTGTGTGTGTGGGCTGGTTGAAGCAGCCTCACCTGGCCCAGTTAAAGGTACCATCTGCATCATGCAGGGGAACGCTGCAAGCCGTACCTGTATTGCTGCTGGTCTGGCTGTCCTGAGAGTCGCTGGTCTGGGGGCTGTCCACGCTGGTGCCCAGAGCGGCCAGTGCCGCTGCCGCCGCCGCCACGGCCTTCTTGGCCTTCATCTTCTCCTTGGCCTGGGCGCTCTCCTCGTCGCTGTCGCTCTCGCTCAGGTCATCGAAGCCAAAGTACTTGATCTTGTAGCTGCTGCTCCCTCCACCGCCGGCCGCTGCACCGCCCTCAGAGCCCTCCTCGCCACCGTGGTCCTCCTTGTCCTCAAAGCCAAAGAACTCAAGCTTGGTCTCCTTCTTCGTCTTGGTGGGCCGGAACCTGGAGCACACGGAAGCATGCACACGAGTCATTCTGGCGTGGACTTTAGAATCCAGGCATGGATGATGGGCCTTCGGAATGATTCATGACAAATATTTCTGAGCCAAAAACGAGAAACCAAATATATTCGTCGATACATCAAAAAGGAATACAAACGGGTCTGTTGGTTGTCAAAAAAAAGAAAACATTTATAGAACACAAACAAATCTAAAAGCTCAAATTGCCCAAACATCATTCATTTTGATGTTAAATGTCTCTTATGGAGATAAAACAGACATAATTAAAAATATTGTGATTAAAAGTTCTTCAGCAGAAACTGTTAGGAATTGTCGAGTTTTAATTTTTGTACCGTTGCCCACAGTACAAAAACTGAAAAGCAGCAGCATTTACAGAATAAAATACTGAAGAAAAGAACGCTGCATCAAGCTCTGCCAGACTAAACACCAACAACAACAACTTCCTACCTGGTCTTGGCTTGGGGAATGTCAGACTTCTTCTTCATCAGGCCCGCCTCTCCCAGGTCAGCGGGTGCAGCTGGCGCCACCAGCTCGTCCATGCTGCGCTCGACGGTGTCCTGGATGGTGACATTGCACACCGACAGGCAGGACGGGTGCAACACCGTGTAGTCCCGTACGCGGCCTCGGCCTCTGCCAGCTGCCGGAGCAGCCTTCGCCGCCGGAGCAGCCTTCGCCGCCGGAGCAGCCTTCGCCGCAGCATTAGCATTGGCGGCGGTTTTACCTACGCTTGTGCCAACTGTTGCAGTGTTGGCGGGTTTGGTGTCGGTGCAGGGGGCTTCGGGGGCCTTGTCGCCGTCCGTCGAGGAGGCCGTGTCCCGGCCTGGCCGCTGGTACTTACGGGAGTTCGCCAGCCTGAGGGTGAATGGCGACGGCTCGATGTTTTTCACGGGCTCTGTTGGAGGCTCAGAGGGAGGCTCCTTCTCTGTGTTAGCCGCGCGTTCGGAAGACAAGCCATCCTGGGAAGTAGTTGAGGTGAACTGGGAGCTTCCTCCGGGGAGCATTTGAGTGGCGTCCATGCTTAGGGAGGAGGCTGCCATTGAATTGGGGTCTCTCGATGTTGATGAGAAGGCCGCGGTGGCTGGTTTCTGGGTGCTATTAGATGCTGTGGTTCTGCACCATGACTGGCTGTTCTTCACCACCTTCACTTCACATGTCTGCTTGGCTGTGGACAGCGAAATGTGCAAGGTATATTTAAAACGAAACAGAATAACCATAAACCTAAAAAAGTATGTCAATCGCAGTGTACAGAGAGTACCCGCTCACATTTGCACACATTAATTCTGTGTAAAATCTCTGTATAAAAAGTGGCTACTGAGACATGGTGCCACCTAATTATGTCAAAACAATCATAAATTCTAATCATATTGCACCACATTCATAGAATGTGCTTTAGTCCACAAGACTTACCAGCAGAGGTGACCATTGAGCCACTGGGAGCCTTTGTCCCAGCCACCAGTGCCGATGCAGGTTTTGTTGTCGTAGCTGCATTTCCATCCTCTGATTTAGACTGGGCAACCGTCTGAGATGTGACGGTCTTCGACTCATCGTCACTGTCGAACCCAAAGGGGTCTTCATCCCTGTCGCTGACCTCAAGCCTGGGCCTCTTGGGGAGCTCGGCTGCCTCGGACTTTAAAGACGGCCTCTTGGCCCCCAATTGTGCCTTGTAAGTTGTCTCACCCCACTTAGTGGTAAGAGTGGGTTTCTTGTTAGAGAAGACCTCTTCAAATTTAGAGTTGGCTTCTCCCCCCTTGCGGTTGTATGTTTTACCAAATCGTGATGTCATGTTGCCTTCTTTGTGTTACATATTCTCTGTAGAGAGAGGGAGGGGACAGTGTCAGTGTCACACCGAGATGAGACCAATTGATTGGGTGGCCTTCACTCACTATGAATGTACAGTCACTCACCACAAATCGTGACATGTGGCTTTCTACAAATTGTAACCCGTCTACACATGTAACCTGTCCGTTATGACCGTGTATCAAGCCTTCAGCTGCATGCTGATTGGAATTGGAGGAAGGTTTAGTGATTGCCACATTTAAAAGGACTGTGTCCCACAAACCAATCACAAAACCATACATTTCTTACACTTCTCACATCCGATGTTACAAATCACTGGAATGGCATTGAGTCACATCGACATTTATAATGTGATTGATCAGTCCACTGGGTAGGCTGGTGGACTGAGCTAGTCAGCATGGGTCAGGGTGGACACCCCCGCTTGTGATGTCACAATGACAATTCTAGTCACATGACAATTTTGAAACGGCTTGAAATGTCTCCTCTCGCACAGACCTGGTGGTATAATAAGGCTCCTTTAACTGCTAAGTACAGTACAGTAGAGTACAGTACAATACATAGATTTCACAGCATGGTAAAAAAATGCTCTTTAACACGGTTAGCAGCACGTTAACTCCGGGTGGGGTGGGGGGTCGTGGTCCCAACTTACAGTAAAGTTAGCAGCAGCACACGGGGGCTAAGCTAACGTGACTATCCTGTTTACATTCCCCGCAGAGCTGCTGAAACCCCCCAGCGAGACGGCGAGAAGACCGCAGCCACACAGAGAGGAAGTCGGTGTCAATAAACACAAAGCCCACTTACCCGCTGCACTCCGATGATGACGATGATGATGATGATGACGACGACGGACTGATTGTTGCCTTTTCTGCATTCAAGCGGCCGGGCCTTTATAGCTCCAGTCCTGCTCCTCGCACACCCAGCAGGCGGCTAAAGTCCGCTCAGCGCTTCAACAAACACCACCAGCAGCAGCCCTCCGTCCTCCGCCCGGCCGCACATACTGCTTCACCGTCGGTTCGTGACGTGGGCGTGCGTCGGAGCCGCATTCGCGAACCAAAGCGGGTGAATACCGGGGATTATGCCGACTTTTTGTGTGTTGAAGTGATATTGACGGCCATTAAATGTCCCCTCCCTCTTCCTCCGCTGGCCAGAGAAGTGAAGTTTGGGTCGGGAGCCTCACGGCGCACAAGAGACGACCAATCAGCGGCGAGGACGTTCCGTCGTGGCAAGCGATATCCTCACTTGTGTCAGTAAGCTTGGCTGCCATTGGACACATTTTTGGAAGCAAAGCAGACGATAGGGGGCAGTATATGACAAGACATGACTGCATTAATGACGTATTTCCGGTTGATTTTTTTTTTGTTTTTTTAAAGAAGCTTAATAGTTTTTATGTTTTTATTGTGGGACTGTTGGTGCTTGACGTGAGCCGGTACTTACCAGGACTGCTGGCACTTCTACGCTTTACTCTTTGGCGTACCGTGACTTTTTCTTGCGTACCGGCACTTCCTCTTTTCTGCCCTCGCCATGTCGGGCTCTGCGTCTCTTCCTACATAAACTACATTACCCAGGAGGCACTGCGTGACGCTCACTTGTTCCCGTTCTCGATACGTCATGACGTCTCTGGTCTACGTTTACATTTACATTTACATTTAGGACATTGAAGGAGACTGGGCAGGCGTGCAATTCTAAGCATGCTACAACATCTGAGAACGAACAACAATGCTAAGTGCCATTAATAAATGTCAAGACGTACAAACATGCAGGTTAGTGCTGGGGGGGGGGGGCGGGGTTATGTAGAGTCCAGGTGAACTCAAAACAGGTGGGTCTTGAGTCTCTTGCGGAAAACTGGTGAGCGACTCGGTGACAAATAGGTCCATCTGAGGGCAGTCTTTCCCCGGAATGAAGAGAAGCTCAGTCTTGTCGAGGTTGAGCTTCAGGTGGTCGGCCAGGCATTTTGAGATGCGTGTTGCGATGTGGGTGTCTGAGGGGGGGAAGGAAAGAAACAGTTGGGTGTCATCAGCATAGCAGTGGTAGGAGAAGCCGTGGGATGTGATTACAGAGCCGAGAGATCTAGTGTATAAAAAAAAAAAAAACAGAAGGGGTCCCAGTACTGAGCCTTGGGGTACTCCGGTGTCAAGGGTGCAGGGTCTGGACAGGGGGAGCCATTCCATGTGACCTGATAGGTGTGATCTGTCAGGTAGGAAGTGGACCAGGATAACGCAGTTCCAGCGATGCCAAGCTCTGCCATGGTGGAGAGAAGAATCTGGTGGTTCACTGCGTCGAAAGCGGCGGACAAGTCAAGAAGGATGAGCACAGATGAGAGGGAAGAGCTTCTGGCATCGCAAAGGGACTACTGATTACTGCGTAGGCATGCTACATAATGCTAGATCTAGTAGCTGAGTCTCTGCGTCTACACTAATGCTAGACTAGTACTGAGTCTCTGGAACTACAATAATGCTAGACTAGCACTGAGTCTCTGGTCTACATAATGCTAGACTAGTACTGAGTCTCTGGTCTACATAACGCTAGACTAGTACTGAGTCTCTGGTCTACATAACGCTAGACTAGTACTGAGTCTCTGGTCTACATAACGCTAGACTAGTACTGAGTCTCTGGTCTACATAACGCTAGACTAGTACTGAGTCTCTCTCTGGGCTCACATAACGCTAGACTAGTACTGAGTCTCTGGTCTACATAACGCTAGACAAGTACTGAGTCTCTGGTCTACATAACGCTAGACTAGTACTGAGTCTCTGGTCTACATAACGCTAGACTAGTACTGAGTCTCTGGTCTACATAATGCTAGTGGCTGAGGCAACTTCAACTTCAGGCAGCATACAGTCTGCCACTTTTCCACTGCATAGTACCGGCTCGACTCGCTTTAGAGCGTTTCCACCAGACAAAAATGGGTACCTGGTACATAGCCAATTTAAATAACCTATTTATGTTTCTCAATAGTCCTGATTGGTAACATTAGATAATTATCGCTACATCTGTTAAATATTATGTCATAAAGAGCGTGCGTGACACCAAACCAGAACAGTAAATAAATTAGCTGTGAACATCACCGATATCTTTTATTAACAGGTAGACATGTAGAATGTATTCGATAACACAGTTATAGCATAGTCCCGAGATTATGCTGTATGTGATTGCCCCTGTCTGTAGCATTGCCAGTAGACACAGATTCATTCACTGTGTGACCTTAAGTTCATCCATAATGCGTTACATAGCATTATGTCACCATTTCCACCTTTATGGACAGGAGAGAGAAACAGGGAAGTGGGAAGAGGGGGAATGAGATGTAGTGCAGGACTACAGATTGGAATCGAACCCGAGGTCACTACGTGGAGCATTGCCTATGTGGTTAGCGTGTTAGTGGGTTACGCAACCAAGCAGTCCCAAAGGATTTCCATTTAGCCTCCCTTAGCTCCCTCCTTGTGTGTGTTTTCAATCAAAGAAATTCTATTCAATAAAAAGTGTACATATATGATGATATTTATCTATGAAATTCAGTTTTCCTTTCGTCCTTGCGAGGCCAGAGTGCAGAAACTCAGATTTATTAGTTTATTTTGGGCAGCCTCAAAACAGCCGATGGTTTCCCAGGACTGACCCCGGCCTTTGTGTTGTTCGCACTGGAGGAATCTGCTTTCTCTCTCTTCCAGGCCTTGGTGTAGCTCTTCAACTCCATCTGGAGCAGGAAAAGAAACATGAACACCTCATCTCCATGGATGGACAATACACGTTTTCCTTTTTTTTTTTTATTCTACAAGTAAAAATGTCTGTTTGTAATACTATTATGCATGTCCATTATGGCACCCGTTGCACTCCAAACCATCCCCCACGCCGCGTTCCTTCTCAAGATTTCTTGAGTTTTTTCTTGCTCTTTGGGCGGATCAGGTTAGGAGGTGTACTAAATATATAACCTGTAAAGCCCTTTGAGACTGTAACTGTTATATTATGTTGTGTTTCCCCATGATCACATTTTCTGTGTTTATTTGATCATTCATATGAGTGCAAATAAAAAATGGGTGACGGGTGACAGACTGACCTCAGAGATTTCCACCTTCCTCTCCCAGGCGTGGAAGGTGCGCTGTAGACTCTTGTGGCGATCCTTGAGCAGGACGTACTCCATGACGTCGGGCACGCTGTATTCGGCCAACTGGCTGCTGAGCCTCTCACAGGTGGCCTTCTCTTTGGCACATTCCTGCAAGGCGGTGCGATGAGGGAACCAACGGAACATGTCAGGTCAGTGTGAGCAACATCATTCAGAGATGGCCGGGGAGGTTTCAAGACTCAAACTAAACAGGGTAGAACATTTGAGGTTGAGGGCCGTAACAGACCAAATGCTACTTAGCAGGGGGCCGGAGTAACAAAACACTTTTGATATGAGTGAACATGTACTCTTTGTGTGCTATACATCTTGGAGGCCCTCCGTCACGTCAGAAGGGTTGACTGAAAATGGTGAGCAAAACAGTTTTAGATCTATCTCCAGGTCCCTGAACGCCGGAAAACTCATGTGAAACTCTTGCAACTCGTGCAGCTTACTGGTTATTTGAAGGATCTACATCCAATGTTCATGATTATTATGCATAAAGTAAAGAAATCAATAAGAAAGAAGAAATCAATCAATTGTATTAAATTGGCCGGATTGGATCAGCTCTGGGGGCCGCATCCGGCCCACGGGCTGCATATTTGAAACCCCTGGGGTAGAAGGAAAGAAAGAATGGAGGCAGTGTCATGACCACGCCCCTGCGTCTGTCTTCGTGTTAACGTTTTTCTTGTTGTTTTGAGTAGCTAATTGTAATTTGCCACCTGTCCACGAGGTGCCCCCGGACTTTCAAAATACTCTCATCACATCACTAATCACTTCATTCCTCTCACATGTGCTTCCTTGTTAATCTCCCTACCTGTACCTCATTTCCTAATCAGCCTCCCCATATATGTATCACATCACTTCCTTTGTTCCACTGTTGGTTCTTTTATTTGTTATACGTTGTTTTCTTGGGGTTTTGTAATTGTTCAATGTAACCGAGTTCTCCTATTCCGTTTCCGTTTCTGGATGTTCACGCTTGTAAGCTTTTTGTTTAGTATACTAGTCATGTGGCCGTTTGAAACGTGCCCCTTCTAAGTGTGCCCATTCAAATCTGACTGACTGTGTTGCCCTCTGGTATTGCTGCTTGCAGATTTTTTGAGAACCGCTCACCCAAACAACGTAACACTCTGCACTGCAATTCCTTGGGCCCTCGGCAATAAACCAGCCAAGTGTGAAGTCAATCCGACGATCGGTTCCCCGGAAAATCAAATAACAGACATACACACAAACACAGAGACTCCTTCCATGATCGTTTGATAAACCTATTGAACAGCCTGCTATCCTCTCCCAACTCACCACGTAACAGCTGGAGCAGAAAAGTAACAGGGTTGACTCGGCCTGTGGCTCGCTAGCCAATCGGGTTCATGAATAAATGAATGAACCAATGCCTGACCTTCTCGACGTGTCGTGTCTCCTCTTCCATATTCGCCAGCGTCTCCTGCCTTTTGGTGATGCCGCTGCTTAGGTCTTCTGACTCATGGGTTGCATCCTGCAACTTGTTCTGCACATATGCACACACACACATACAGTATAACAATTGAACCGAGTGGATTTTTTTGTCATATAAATGAGTACAGAGGAACGAAAACGCATGAGGAGTGCACCTTGTATGCACCAAGGCTCTTCCTCGTGGTAGCGGCCAACTGAATGAGTCGCCGTAGTTCCTGCTTGCGTCGGGCAATATTCTTCTGCTGCACGCTGTTCTCCCCCGCCAACAACTCCAAGTTGAACTAGAATGCAACAGTACACGGAATACAGTAACAAATCCACCAATAATCATTCAGAATCAGAAAGATCTGGAAGAAGCATGGAACGCATCCCTGGCTGCAGGCTCCTCATCCTCACTCCTTATGTGCAGGGTTCTTTTCAAGGGCTTTCCATGCCCAATTCCCTCAAATTCAAGGATCCAACATAGGCATAGTTTGAGACACAGATCGAGGTTCATTGCTGTTACAATGCATTACAGAAGCTCACAGACAACAATAAAAAAGAGAGAGACTCTTACACAAAATACATACATACATACATACATGCATTCAAGCGCTTTCAATAACTCGTGTCTATTCATGTCTATCTAAAATAAATGCAAGGCCTTGATATTTTTTCTCAAATGCACAAACTTTAAGTACAAGTACTTACATTTGGGTACTTGCCGATACCGAATACCGATACGAGTACTTAATAAAACTATTACAGTTCTAATGACTTTGAAAACATGTTATTTTTTTGTCTGGGGGGGCTGCTCCGTTAATTTGGGGTTCTGATGGGGGGGGTGCTCCGTTAATTTGCGGTTCTGATGGGGGGGGGGTGCTCCATTAATTTGTGGTTCTGATGGGGGGTGGGGGCTCCGTTAATTGGTGGGGACATGTCCCCAGCGTTCCCACTAAATTCTACGCCCATGCTTGGTACCATGCGCAGTTGCTATTAAACATCCATAAACGACAACTCGGTTGCATCTCTTTATTTCAATATTCCTTGGCTAAGAATATTACAAGGTTAACGTTGCGTTGCCAAAGTGGTATCGGTGCGGTTGTATCGGAGTAGTTTAACGAGTACGAGTACATGAGCACAGTATCGGACCGATACCGAATACTGGTATCGGTATCGGTGCATCCCTAGTTCTAAACATAACACATGTATTATAAACAGGGTATATCATCATGTTCTTCTCACTTCCCCCCCTCTCCTGTCATGTGGTACCTCTTTCAGGTCCTCATCAGAGTCCTTCTTGTGTGTGAGGTGCAGCTGGAGCTTGCGACAGTGGGCTTTCGACTTCTGGTTATTCGAACAAAGCTTTGCCACCTGCGCCTCCTGTGTGCACACACGCGTGCACGCGCACACACACACACACACACACACACACACACACACACGTTGAAAGAGCAGAAAATATGACTGTAGGAGCAAGCAATAGTCAAAGTTGTTTCCAGTTACGAAACTAAGACACTGTGTCAAACTTATTGTCGACGGTTGCTTTGGACAAAAAACGTCAAATGCTAAATGCCCTAAATGTAAACACTGTAAATACTGTTTTATTAGCCAAGTGAATGCATCCCACAGAGCTCCACTATATATATGTTTCAGTGTCTCAGACCTTCCTCTTGATGCCGTCCTCGATGTAGCGGAGGACCTTCTCTGTGTCCATCCTGCCTTGCTTCTCCTCCAGGCGTTTCACCACGTCGCGCTCAAACTCAAACCTCTCCCTCCGGATCTCGGAAAGACGCAGTTCCGCTGCCTCCTTGGTGGCCTAGGGGGGGCAAATAAGCGGCACTTGACTTGGGTTCAGGGCTATATATAATATATTCATATGATATCTGTAGGAGCCATTTATGTTTATTGTTGGCATATTATTTGTTTAGACATTACTTGCAGTATTATTTTGGACACTTGGTGGTGGTCATTGGATGCACAGTGTTGTATATGTAGGATCATAGGTGACAGGAAATGGGAGGCACAGGGCAGACACAGTTCTCACCAGACCAGAACAGAGCAACAGCTCCTACTCACAGAATTGGAAAACCCTGGCAGGTTCATTGTCTTTGTACAAGTACTTCAATGAACAACAAACTAAACAGCAACTGTTGACTGGAAAATCTGTTGCTTTGAGTCTGCGTAGGATCACTATTTACCTGTGTAATAATGGCAACGGAAAGTAAAGGAAATTGGATAAACTGAAAATTTCCATTAGAATATCAATATGGGGATATGACGCGAGATATTGCCTTAGATTAAGGATATCATACTATTGTGGCATGGCATAAGTGTTGTTTCTTCCTGGTTTTACTCGTAAAGTTACGTAAAGTCATTTTCTGAACTTACCAGACTGTTCCAGCTGTTCTAGTATTATTTGCAAGTTATCAAGATATGAAATGACCGATATCAAGATGTTTCAGATTTTGGCCATTTCGCCCAGCCCTACTTGGGGGTTCTGCTGAATTAACGTTGCCTTGTGCATGGGTTCAGACCACAGATGCGTCCCTCCATATTGTGGATCAACATGATTGGTTACGCTAGAAGATCTATAGCATGTGGCTTTGTGTGTGTGTGTGTGTGTGTGTGTGTGTGTGTGTGTGTGTGTGTGTGTGTGTGTGTGTAAGAGAAAGAGTGAGAGAATGAGAGAGAGAGAGAGGGAGAATGTATTTATTTTATTCCATTTGGCACTGCTGTACTGCACTTAGTTCTGAAATGTGTTGACTTGGTGTTGGTGGTGTGCCTATAAATAAGACAGACTTGGGACATAGGAGCATATTAAACTTGACCGGGATCTTCTAACCAGAGGCCCAATGCAGAGAGGTAATGATGATACACAGAGAGTGCCTATGACAATGCATGTGCTTGCGTATACTGTATACCCCCCTATACGCATCTCCCTACCATGTACTGATCCTGGATCAGCTCAGAGCGTTCTTGGGCTTCCTCTATGTCTCTCTGGGTCTCCGTCACCTCCTTCTCAGCAACAAACAATTTCTGCCCCAAGCTCAACAGCTGGTAGCCCTATGTGTGCAGCAAACAGACACATTTACAATTAGGGAATTTGTCAGACGCTTTTATCCAAAGCGACTTACAAAGAGTACATTTGTTGGAAGACAGCAATTTATCACTGTGGTACATAAAGAGAAGAATAGAGCAGGTTTCAAGCATTCATAATTACAAGGATAATAGAACAAGTTTCATAACTGCTAGGTAGCCTGCATAACATCTGGGATAAGAGCAGAAGTGGCATTCTGAGTGTAGTACCAACATCTAAGAACATACAATATGCTAAACAATGCTAAGCACTTTTAATAATGCCAAGACGTACAAACACTTAAGTAAGTGCCAGGGTTAGTCTATGTCTCTCGCTCTCTCTCTCTCCTCTAGAGATTCCTCTTGACACAATGCATTAACATTCACATTTGAATTGAGTGCATTTGGTAGGCGCTTTCGTCCAAAGTGACTTACAATGAGCACATTTGCATCCAAAGTATTGACATTCTAACGATATTTGCCAAAGAACGACCATATGAGAATAAGGATGACATTAGGATGCTATTTGTGCTTGTCTTCAATTTATATGGAATTATTTTTGTCTCACCTGCACAGTGTTAGAGAGAGAGAGAGAGAGAGAGAGAGAGAGAGAGAGAGAGAGAGAGAGAGAGAGACTAATAATAGTGCTTGAATCTTACCTATAGCACCTTTAACCGGAATCTATTGCCATGAGACACCAATGGATGGATATAGCCTACATTTGGGTGTGATGTATTTTTACAGTCTATGGGTGTGACTCACCCCGGCACCCTGAGGGGGGCTTCCAGGCCTGCCAGCTGTGTCTCCTCCTGGGGGCCGAGGAGCAGAGTCTGGGGGCCCCCGACTGCGGCTGATGAACGCCTCCAGCAGGCCGTTCTCTGCCCGCAGGAATGCATTGGAGCGCCTATACAGAGGATGTGCATCGTAAACAAATAAATAATAAATAACACATGAGGGACTTAAACAACAAGTAACTACGCCTCTCATGACTTCTAACAGTCTGTCATTGCAAAACATAGATCTACGAAATAAAAACGACTCTCCGCTCTGACGCAGGGGGGTTTCGGGCCCTGTGAAAAGAAACCATATGGGGCCCTACCACGGCCGAGCGGGGAAAAAGCCACGTTATTTTACAAAAAACTCATTTTAACATAATTTAGACCATCATTATACTATATATGGACCCATATAATACTGTGATACTTCTACTATGTGGTTAAATTAGGTTTGCTTTGAGTATCATGCTTAAGAGAACACTCTTTTCTTCATGTTTGTTTCAGTAGGCTATTTATTATGTACAGTATAAGAGGGTGACAGGGGCCCTGCCTCCAGTATATTTTGTTTTATTCTTTTTGATACAAATTTCAGTCTATCAACCAATTTATTTAGCCAATTTCACTGTAGTTATGTCACTAATTACTTCGAAGAAAAGAAATCCAAATAAAAACAAACTTTTAATTTCAGGCTTTTAGCGGGGGGCCCCCTCATCCACTTTGGGCCCCTGGGTAGTCAGTCCCACTTGTCCCCCCCCCCCCCCTGTCCGACGCCCCTGCTCTCACGAACCGGGCTGTGGTGACGTAAGGCCTACCTCATGTTCAACTCAATGTCATCATTGTGGATGCATTGTTGTCATCCATTCAGCTTACTTGAATTGATCGATACGTTCGGTGAGTTGTCTCCTCTCCTCTTCCTCGGTGAGTTGTCTCCTCTCCTCTTCCTCGGTGAGTTGTCTCCTCTCCTCTTCCTCGGTGAGTTGTCTCCTCTCCTCCATCTCCGTCCACTCGGCCGCGTCAACCGTTGCTATGGTGATGGTAAACATAACGGCGGCGGGACGCAGCAGCAGCGACACCTCGTGGTGATGAAGTATTTTACAAAATAATACAAAAGTGTCGCATCGATATTAATTTAGCACAGGATGATCCGTCTTAAATGTGAATTATATTACAATGTGATAATATTTTAACCCTAACCATAAAATATTATATTCAATATAATACAATAATACAACATAAAAATAATACAATATATGGAAATATTACATATTAATTGTGAAAATGTGCGTGTCGATGTTAGTTAACAAAGGATCAATCTTAAATGTTCTATTACAATATTAGAATATTAAAATATGTATTCTATTCAATATAATACAATAATACAATATAAATATAATATAATTTCATATATTAAAATAATAAATGTGAAAATGTGTCACGTCGATGTTAAGTTTGCACACAATGATCAATTTGTGCTGACTACAGGGGTCAGAGGTCACACGGGCCATCGTGCTACTGTTAAGTATTGCTACCACGCGAACCGTGGGGTCAGCGGAACCAGTACAGTTATGGTGTAGGCTTACAACATAGCATGCCTTATTATAATTAGGCAATTCTTTTTATTTGATGTACTGTAGAACCAAGTCCAGCATGTGGTCACCATTTAAACTGCTACTCACTGTGTGGCGTGTGTTATAAATAAAAAAATGCACCAGCTGAATGTTTGAATAACTCTTGTCCTTCTCTGGGTCCGGAATATGGATGGCCGAGGGGCAGTATATGGGAACGCAATAGCTCTGTTCTCCAGAGGGGAGCAGTACCAACTCTCTCTCTGGGCAGATGGCAACTTCATCTTCAGGGGAACCACCCCAACCCGAGTGAATGTATAGGAGTGAAGTTTCCAATGGCAAACATGGAATGAACATGGGTGTATTTAAACATGTTTAATGTGAATCATCACGCTGATGTTCCCATGGGATGCATCTACAAACATGTCTCCATGCACCATGTATCATTAATTAAAGTGTGCGTGTGTGTGTGTGTGTGTGTGTGTCTGTGTGTGTTTGCATGGGACCTAAAACCAAAACCATGTGGTTGATTTTTAGCACCTCATTTCTATCAGGCCTGTGGTCACATTGGTGCTGAGGAAGCAATAACATAGAAATATGCCTTGATGACTGACTGATTTTTGCACTCTGGAAGCACTGACTTCATGAATGGCTATGCTTCAACTCTCGTCACTCAAGCCAGCAGCAACAGTACGAAGAAAAGTCATTTGTGCCGTTGACATTCTGTCACTTGCTTCATGCCTGTTTTGTATTTGGATAACTTAATGAAATCATCGCAGTTGTAAAAACAGAAGGGAGTGTGTAGGCCTACCCCCCTGTGGTGGAAGTTGTAGGTTAACGTATTATAACGTATTATTACCAGGAGAAGTTCAAAAACCATTCCAAAACTGAAAGGTTTAGCTGCAACATCGACGCAAAACCATGAGATGGCAGCAACATTTAATGACCGGTATCTCTGTCTGCTCTTTAAAGTTAGGTTAAGAACCACATCAGCTATAATTGCTGTGATGTCCCAGCAGGAAACAGACACAGTCTTAAAATACTTTGCAGTCAGACATGTTTGTTAAAAATGCACTCGACAGCTAGACTACTTAAAAAGTAGCTCCACATTTGCACTAAATGACAACTTTCTCTTGGAGACTGTCCAATTATGCACTTTCAGAGTCTACGAATTAAATTAGTTTGAAAGCCCTAAACGGTATTTAAACAACTATGTGGAGAGACGAATGATAGTATTCAGGCCAGTAAGTTAATGTCACTACCATGAATAACATTATGGTTCATTCATGCAGGACCTCTGATCTGTGCCCCCCCCCCTGCCCTATAAATGGGGCTGGCTTGGCTCACTCTACTGTCTCTCTGAGGTCAGCCTGGAGCCCCTATGGCTCAAGGGCCCATCCAGATTCTTCCAGTAGAGTCCATAGAGTCCAAAGGAAATCTAAACCAGATAGCAGTTGGAGCTACACAGTTGATTTAATCTAATCGGTGGACGTCCTTCTGAGCATGTGAATCATAAATGCTTCAGGAACCGTTTATTTCTTTTTTTTCGAAACAAAGAAAACAAACAAAGAAACCTAGGGTCGGTTTAATGACCTATATTTAAAAAGTATTGAATAAGTATGTTTAACCTTGGCAACATGTTTATGTGTTTGTTTGATGTTTTTCAAGGAAGAGTAACAGCCGAATGAAGAAACAAAAACAGAAAGAAAATTAAAGAAAGTAAAAACTTTATTTTTTCAGTATAAAGCACATTTAAAAAAAACAAAAAAACAATTAATACAGTACTTAAAAATTACAATTAAGAAAATAATAATTAGGTGCCTATACAAAGTGTGTGTGTGTGCCCAGAAAATGTGTCACAAATGTTTCGATTGACCGGGCAGAAGAGAGAAGAAGACAAACAAGCAAACAAACAAACAAACAAACAAACAAACCAAACAAACAAAGACCACAAATCAAAAACCCTAAAAAGGAGCATAAAATCCTAAAAATCAAGCATACGTCTCCATATGGTCTTCGGAACACAGTAGTAGAATCCATCGAGGCACACGAGAATATGAGAGTCGCTACACATGAACGGGAAAAGTGCACCTCTGCTTCGGAGGATTTGCACTCTTCTATTCCTTTCCAAATGATTTTGTTTCCAGATGTCAGGCACTGATGGCCAATGACCACAACCCCCCCCCCTAGTGGACGTTAGCATGAGTTCGGACCTATAACACAACGGCATTGTGTATATGTGTGTGTGTGTGTGCGTGCGTGTGCGTGTGTGTGTGTGCGTGGTGTGGAAAGGTCGTCACGGGTCAATCTCCATGGGGAGGATGGTGAGGATGGTGTCCTCGTTGCCACGGCGCACCACCACCCGGAGCGTGGCATCCCTCTTGATGGTGGCGCTGACGTCCGACGCCGTGGCGATCCGCTGGCCGTTGATTGAGATGATGACGTCATGCTCCTTAAGGCCGCCGCTGCACGAGGAACAGAAAGACATAAAAGGCTTACACCAAACACCACTTGTCCATTGGTTTGCATTAGACACATGCTATTGCGTGCATAATCTCTGATATGATTACCCGCCGGTCACACGCTGATTAAAGGAGCTGTGGGTAAGATTTAAGAGCTATAATTCAGCAGGAGTGTAGTTTGGTAGAAATGCTGTAGCCCTCCGTCAGCTATGAGTGAAGGGAATGCCCTGTGAGAATATTTGCTTCCAGTCGACGGCTCCTGCCTCTGTATGAGACGGTTTACATTTCAGAACCGCTCCCGGGCTCATTTCGGACCTTAAATTCAAATCAGGGCATCTCTTCCCTGTCCAGGGAAATTCACCCTGGCCTGTCAATCACAGCTGTGCAAATTCAACACTTGTTGTCAATGGTGGAGAAAGGACGGGATGGATGGGATGTTTTTGGGGGGATTCGATTCAAAGCGTCTTTTATGCTCTCTCACCTGTCCTCTCCACTTATTGACACTACATTGACGGGGTGTTTACTGCCCCTTTAATAAAAACCTGATAAAACCCTCAAAGCAGTGGGATCAAGGGGTTTGGCTCTCCTTTAATGACAAGAACCAGAAGCCAGAAGCCCCACCGCTTCCTGAACATGAACCGCTAAAAGGTAGTTTGGCACATTCCCGCTGTACCGCTCAGCGCTATATGCATCATGCTAACAGGTAAACGTGACCAGAGATCACACCTCGGCAAGGTCAAAGGACATGACCTTTTCTCAGCTGGGTCGAGCCCAGTTTTGGGAGAGCCAAAACAATACTAACTGCACTATAGTATATATTCTGTAGTGTGTAGTACTGCCAAGAATGTATTCTGTACTGTGTACCATTCTGTAGAGCGTACCGTTCTGTCGAATGTACCACTCTGTAGAGTGTACGTTTAGAGTGTACCATTCTGTAGAGTGTACTTTTAGAGCGTACCATTCTGTAGAGTGTACTTTTAGAGTGTACCATTCTGTAGAGTGTACTATTCTGTAGAGTGTACTTTTAGAGCGTACCATTCTGTAGAGTGTACTTTTAGAGTGTACCATTCTGTAGAGTGTACTTTTAGAGCGTACCATTCTGTAGAGTGTACTTTTAGAGTGTACCATTCTGTAGAGTGTACTTTTAGAGTGTACCATTCTGTAGAGTGTACCATTCTGCAGAGTGCGGATTGCAGGCAGCACAATGGATGTTTTCATGTTTTCAAAAGTAAAAGAAAAAAAAAATAGAACTATATTCTATTCATGGGGGGGATGGGAACATCCACGGCCACAGACGACCACAAACCTCTGGATGTTTCTTTCTCCAGCAATTATAATCACATGATCATCAACCGAGCAAGAAGGACGAGCAAGGACACAAACACAGAATACGACCCAAAAATCCTCCCCCCCCCCCCCCCCGAAAAAGAGTGTACTGTAGGGATTCAAATTCTTCTTTTTAACTGCAGTAAAACAAAGCAAAACACATCACCCCGAGAGGAAAGCCCCACAGGGATGGTGAAGAGAATGATGATGGTGATGACAACTTCGGCTCGAAGACTGGTACCACCTTCACTAAAAACAGGCAAACATTGCCTCATGTCAGGACGGCAGAGTCGCTCACCAGCTTCTGCAAGAGACTCAAGACCCACCTGTTCAGAGTTCACCTGGACTCTGCATAACCCCCCCCCCCCCGCCCTCCTTTGCGAATCCCTCGCAGTAACTTGCGTGTTTGTACGTCTTGGCATTGTTAATCGTACTTAGCATTGTTTAGCATATTGTATGCTCTTAGATGTTGGTAATGCACTCAGAATGGCACTTCTGCTCTTATCCCAGCATCCAAATTCATGCAACAATTATGAAACTCGTTCTATTGGCCTTGTAACTATGAATGCTTGTAACCTGCTCTATTCTTATCTTTATGTACCACAGTGATATATTGCTGTCTCCTTCAACAAATGTACTCTTTGTAAGTCGCTTTGGATAAAAGCGTCTGCCAAATGCCCTGAATGTAAATGTAATGTGATGATGAAGATGACGACAAAGAGCAACGCCACAAAACCAACTTGGCGTGACGGTCTGTGTTATCTTTGTGTTACGGTGGCCGTGACCCCTTTCGGGGCAAAGCCTGGCTAAGTCCACACACAGCGGAGGGCCCGCAGTGCAGCTGCCCTGCACGAGGTGGAGGCCGGGAGGGGAAAAGGGCTGACCTCAGCGTCTCTCTGAAGCGCCCCAGCTCTGCCGCTGAGTTGTGGTAGCTGGCTGATTGAAATGGGCTGGGATTGTGGGTGGGAAGGGGAGGAAGAGGAGGAGGAGGAGGAGGAGGAGAGAGTGGGATTCTTCAGCTTTAGGCTTAGCGGGCAATCTGGAGTGAGCCATTAAACGACATTTTCCCTGGAGCCGTTGTTTGGGAGCACATTGGGATGTGTGTGTGTGTTTGTGCACGTGTGTGTGTGTATGTTAGTGAGCGTGTGTGTGTTTGGGGGTGGCGGGGGCGGGGGGGGGGGTAGTGTGTGGTGGTGGTAGCAGGCAGAAGGAGGAAATGAAAAAAAAAAGTCCCGAAAATTAAAATGAAATGTATCTCCGTTCACTACATGAATGTGCAGAGGAGAGAGAAAGGGGGGCTCTGCAATGTCTTTTCTATAAACCAGACCCATATGTGTGGCGCAAAGTGCCAAAGACAATATCATATCACATCAGGGAGGGAGAGAGAGAGAGAGAGAGAGAGAGAGAGAGAGAGAGAGAGAGAGAGAGAGAGAGAGAGAGAGAGAGTCAGAGACAACTTGTCTCCACGTTCCATAGAAACCTGTGGACTTGAAGAAACTTTGGACACGACGGGGGCTCTATGAACAACCGCAGGTGGCCTTACCTCGCAGCGGGTGTCTTGGCGATGACCTCCATGACGTACGCTCCGGAGGTGATGTCGGGGAAGTCCCGATGTCGACTCTTCAGCTCTTTGGCCAGCCTAGGAGAGGAGAAACCAAAATAAGACACAATGAGGAACCGTGATCCAAATGGCAGATATGATGTCATCAACAGAAAAGATCCAATCTTGATGAAGCATTTAAAGATTACATCGGCTGTTTTGTCATTTTGTCCTGAATAAAGTGATTACTACCGTGTTTCCGGTAGATGGCTATTTCTTAAAAGTGTGTCATAGCAATTACCTTCTAGCAGGTTGCACTTCACTCTTCAGTCTGCGTTTTATTATCGCTTAACACACAATTTGACTGCAGCGATGCCAGAGTGGTATGGATTGTGAACATTCAGTGTTGTGGCGGTGTGACTGTGACAGAGAGACCTACCCTGGAGTCAACGTCATCATCCTCACACCGATGTACTTCTTCTTGGTCACTGCCCGCCCTAGAGACATGCCAACAACAAGAACAACTGAATACAGCAGAAACAAGTCAGTCGGCCATTTTTCTCATTAAGAATGGAGTAAGCTGTGATTAAGATTTAACGAACGAGGGTTGTGCCTTGAAGAGACTCATATCATACGGCCATAACGACCTTTATACCTTTATACCTTTATACAGAAAATATAGGCCTACACTCTTAAAAGTATTTTATAGTTATATATTATTATATTATTGTGGAGTGTGTGTGTGGCTGGTGGCTGGTTTACGCAGCTTCACCTGTCCCAGTTAGACACTGGGGCTGGGTGGGCCTGAGGTGCATTGACTAACCAGTGCACACAGGTCAAACCAGACATCACCACACACACTCAAGAAGAGCACTAGCATGCTAGCTTGTGCTGCTGCTCTGTCTTTCTTTCACCTGCCAACGCTGCAATAAACCAGGTTATTAAGCCACCTTCCTGTGTCCTGTGTCGGACGAACCCTGAAGAAGCCACTTTAGGTGGCGTATGGTACTAGCGACGATTGCCACACACATACATATATTACAATGTTATAAAGATGTATATTATTCCAGGCACTCACAACAGCTAGGGCTCCGGTCTCACCTTCAGAATAGGCTGATGTCTGAGCAGCTGAGTAAATGATGCTCACAGACTGTACTGAGAGTTAGGTTGTCAAAATTGTCTCCAGTGCTTAGTCCAGTGCGTGTAATAATCGCTCGTTGGGAATTGAAACAGTGAACCGTGACAGAACGGAGCTCAAACCTCTGGCTTGCCGCTCGTAGGACTCTGTCAGGAACTCCCGGATCTTGTCGAGGGAATGGCGAAGGAGATGCCGGCGGTCACCTTCAGGGTGTTGATGCCGATGACCTCTCCGTCCTGACGCCATGAGAGCACAGAGTCACGGGTGGGAATACAGCACAGACGGCACAGGAAACACAACATGGCGGACTTTCAGCTGCAGAAATACACTTTTTTCTTACCAGGTTTACTAATGGTCCACCAGAGTTGCCGTACTACCCAGAGAAAAACAACAGCAAGTTACTGTATATGTTAATGCATCGGGAATGTCATCAAATCAAACTTATTTATATAGCACGAGTCATACATAAAATACAACTCCAAGTGCTGAACATACACATACACACAATAAAAGTAGGTCAACAAAGGATGAGATTTAAAAAACATGAAAAGACAAAAGACATGAAAGTGAATAAATACATGAATATGAACATGAATATGGTCAAATTAAGAGCAAGATATAAAGGAAATAAATATAAGTGCAGGTAACACACTAGTTGTCACACTATGTCATTCAAGATGCCAACGAGGAATTAATGAAATCCGCCAAATCAGCATTGTAATAACGGAGACGGTTTATCGATTGTCAAGTCAAGATTACAACACGTGAAGTCTTGACGTGAGACGTGCTTTTAGGCTCACGTTGATGATGGCGTCCGTCTGGATGTATTCCATGTCAGAGTTGGTCAGGCCCAGCTCGCGGCCCCCACGCTGGGTGGTGCTGACGATGCCTGTGGTGACGGTGTTCTGCAGAGAGAACGGGCTACCGATGGCCACCACAAACTCCCCGGGCCTCAGGTCTGCCGACCGGCCCAAGGGCAGCACGGGAAGCTTGGTCTGGTGGTGGTGAGAGAGAGAGAGAGAGGGAGAGAGACAGAGAGAGAGAGAGAGAAGAGAGAGAGAGAAATGGGTAAACGGAAAGCTGTTGTTGAATGACGGGAAGTGTGCGTTTAGCCTGAATGCTTGACACGTACGTGTCAGTATGGCTCAGATAATTTTCTCGGGAAAAGAAAAACGCAGCTGAAATGCGGTGAGTCATTTTTAGTTGAAGCCTCTCGTGAAGCAGTTTTTAGAAGTAACATACCTCTATCTATATAAAGGCGCAAGATGGTTGACGGTTAACAGACGCCGAAGAGATGCAACTGTAAACCGTTAATCATTAAATCAACTCATAAAGAAGGGATGGTTTGTATCTTTGTCCAAATATGCAACAATGTCTAAGCCGCTCTGACATATAAATTACAATAATTAACGTGCGCTGTCCACTGCGATTTACTCCAATAGCCCTGAAACACTAACGAGTCAGTACTCAGAACTCCATTTTCTTTTTTACAAGTGGTCAGTGACAAATGAATCACTGCAGAAAACCACAGCTCCTCCAAACACATCCCACGAACTGCAGCCTCTGTGGCAGAGTTCCCACAAAAACACACACACACACACACACACAGTCGTGGATCGTTCTGAGCTGGGTCTGCATAAATAAAGGAGCTGGTCCGGCGACATTGCCACTGAATGCCAGCAGCGACCCAACTCCTCCTGAGGAGCTTTGTTTTATTGTACTTTTAGTTTTTTTTTAATTGAAACTAAGCTAAAAGTGGTCTGCCTGCCCGGATCCTCATCATTTGGCAAAACCTGTACCACAGACATGGGGGAGGAATGGGCCGATGGTCAGCTGGCCACACTTAGTGGAAAGCCTGGTTACTCAGGTCTCCTGCCTAGACGCAACGACAGATAGACAGACAGACAGACAGACGGAAAGGATGGATGGATGGAGGATCAGACGGATGAAGAAAAGGAAGGGATATATTTATCCCCGACGCAGTGGTTTTGAAATTAAAACTGTGTCTGGCGCGGAGTCGTCACCCGGCGCGGGTGCGAATGGCTCGTACATGGGTAGGGCCACATCCTGCCAGGCAACAGCATACCTCTATGAAGAAAATATCCTCTTGTCATGTGTTCCTGCGATCCTGTGTTGTTTACACAGAGTTATACATAGAAGACGCCTCACCAAGACAAGGTAACTGAGACAGCTAGACAGGCTGGTGAATGGAGCAGGGCATTTAGTTAGACTGAGTCTGATGGAATGCAAGAAAATGGTCAATGCGTATAGAACAGTAATTTCACTAACGACGCACATTCCTTCAAACATAAAAAAGGGTCAATCGAGATTTACTGGCGCAGTTTAGACATGCCTGTAAACACAGTCAATGTTGACCCATAAAGGTGACGTTATAATTAGAATACCAGAAGGACAGCGATAGGCCACAATTCTCTGCGTGCCTCACGCACCTCCGCCACAAGGAAAAACAACCCTTCCTGCACACACACACACACTAGTAAATGCATCCAAGACACTACGCACGTAAACACACACTACACACACTCTCTCTCTCTCTCTCTCTCTCTCTCTCTCTCTCTCTCTCTCTCAGCACACATGCGTGCACTTACTCTCTCTCTTGCAAATTCTCTCTCTCTCTCCTACACACACACACCACACACACTGACCAGCCAAATGTAAAATCCTGACAGAGGAGCCACGTTATCAGCTTCCCTTCAACCATCACTCTCCATGGGAGATGGAGATAGATATACACACACACACACACACACACACACACACACACACACACACACACACACACACACACACACACACACACACACACACACACACACACACACACAACACACACACACACACACACACACACACACACAGACACCCTAGACCATCAGGTGGACGTGAGTCAGTGGCAAGGAACTCAGAGCTGGACTCTAACCAGCGGCCTCAGTTACGGCCACTGATTCTGACAGTAGTAAGGTAGCTTGTTAATACACTTTTACAAGCACTCTTGCCTGTGGGTCTGTGTGTGTGTGTGTGTGTGTGTGTGTGTGTGTGTGTGTGGACCAACCTACCTATCGACTGGATACATTGAGTCAACTATACGGAGAGAATTCTGTTAAGCCTCTCCGTTGTGTTAATTTGCCTCTCCTGAGTCCTGAGTCCTGAGTCCTGACCACCTCTCTGTGTGACTCACTCTGCCTGGGTTCTGGTTCTGGTCACTTCAATCATGCCAAATAGTTTTCGCCGTCGGAATATCTTACCTTGCCTACATATTTGTATTTTTGAACTGTACATTTGTAAATCCGTACATTTTTATCATTCTGTTGTTTTCCATATTGTTTTATTGTACTGTGTCACTATGTAACCTGGCACCAGAATATCCTTCGGGATCCTTCAGTTCTATTCTATTCTATTCTATTCTATTCTGGGTTCGGGTGGACCACAAACTACCCCCAAACTTTAACACTTACTAATGGCAGTGGCTCAGGAGGAGGTAGAGCGCTAGGTTGCTTCCAGTGGCGATCCCCGGCTCTGACTCGTAAAGTCAGAGTCGAGGTGTCCCTGACACCCTAACCCCGACTGCTCCCGACCAGCTGGCTGTTGCCTTGCATGGTTGACACCGCCGTCGGTGTATGAATGTGTGTATGAATGGGTGAACGTGAGGCAATGTAAATCACTTTGGATTAAAGCGCGACACTAAATGCAATCCATTTACCATCCATTCACAAAACGGTTGAGCAAGGAATACAAAAACGAATGTAAAATGCCGGGCCGGGAGTAGAGTTTAGTCAACGAGGGGGTTCATAATCTAATCTGTTCAATGGATACTGTAAACTGTTAACGTTGGGAGTCTAAGAGCCTCCAGCGCAGCATTTCCCAACCGTCCATTTTGCTGGGATCCTGAAGAGCCCAAGAAAACACAGGCTTTCATTACCCCACCTCACTACTCTAATTATACTCCCCTGGTCTGTGTGTGAACAGCATTGCATGTAGACACGAGACCCCGTGCACAGTTTTAGGTACAAAATAGTATTTTTTTTGTTGCAGGTCTTGTGAGCATAATCAAATCAATGTGATGTAAATACATATCTGATAAGTAGCCTATACACACTTCAAAATCCAAACCATGATTGAGATTAGTTATACTATAGATATAGTTATATATAGACTAGAAAGACCAGAACTATACAAGATAAGCGTGGAGTGTGTGTGGTTGGTGGCTGGTTTAAGCAGCCTCACCTGGCCCGAGTCAGGCTGGTTATTCTGGAGCTGGGTGAGAGCTAGCATGATAGCAATGTACCACCTGCTCTGTCTTCAAACAACTACAAATTCTGCAATAAACCGGTTTATTTAATGTATCAACTGCTGATATCTTCTTTGTTAGGTTTCCCATGATTCAAAAAGTAGTGATTTAATTGAATAAATGCTGGTTTTTGGCTACTTCATAAAGCACGGCCCTTGCAGCCAGTAAAATAGCTAAATCTATTGGTGTGATTTCGTCCAATGAAAAACAGATTTTTTCAAAGCCGAAAAAAACCCCCAAAACTATCACACTCTCGGGTCATCGGGAAAGTGACATTTAGATATGGTAAGACAAGTCTCCAACCACGAGCAAATAAAACAATTTTAAATAAAACCATATGTCACAATAAAACGGAGCAATAAAAATAATGGATCGACATGAAATTTCAGTCACACTTTAAACAGCAGCAGCCAGAGGAGGTGTTATTTGGTCACATGGTGTTGTGTGTCTGCTTCAGATGTATGATTGTGTCAACTGCCACCCTACAGTCCCCAGGGAGCGCAAAGGACGGGTGGAGAGGAAGAGGGAGGAAGATCTTCAGCAGGCTAAGTGGCGATGGCAAAACAGTCCCATAATATTAAGTGCGCTGGGAAATGCCGCTGGAAATGTCGTTGTTTGATGCTACAGCCTGGCTTGTTTGGGGCGCCATTTAAAAGCCATTACATGAAGTGCCTTTTCTACGACCTCAAATCCAGGTGCAAAACTCCAGTCAAGCAGTGACGGATTATGGGTAATTGCTTTTTTAGTTTTTGGGATACACGTTCACACATACACACACACACGCACACACACACACATACATACATGGATGTGCGCACACACACGCACACACACAAACACATGCATATACACACACACAGGCACACGCCCGCACATAGACACACTCACACACACACACACATGGACGTGCGCACACTCACACACACACACACACACACACAGATGCACGTGCACACACACAGGCACAGCACGCACACACACACACACACATAAGACTGCGCACACACACACACACACACACATATGCACACACACGCACACATACACACATACATACATACACACACACACACACACAGACACACACAGGCACATGCAAGCACACGCACATACACACACATACACACAGACACAGACAAACACACACACACACACACATATGTGTTAAAGCGTGAATAATAATACTGTAGAATAAAACGGCCGACATCTGGTATCAGTTATGCAAACCGTTACACACGCAGAATAAGACACGGTGATTGACCTTTTCCTGCATGCATTCTGCAATATAGGAACCTCTTGTGTTTCACTCTACGGGGACATCCAAGTGTGTGTGTGTGTGTGTGTGTGAGCATCTGTGTGTGTGTGTCTGACTGAGAGACACAGAGAGAGGGAAAGAGAAATAGAGAGAAAGAGAGCGAGAGAAAGAGAGAGAGAGAGAGAGAGAGAGAGAGAGAGAGAGAGAGAGAGAGAGAGAGAGAGTTAAAGCACAGGAATCTAATAGAGTCTAAACTTTAGGCCCTAGGATTAGTTTTAAAGAAGACAGGAGTAAGTCGGGACCTGGCAGGCTCATAGGTCAGACGCTGTTAATGGAGAAAGTCACATGACCTGGCAAATGCAATTGGCAAGATATAAGATAAGACAGTGCAGGCCTGCCCATCAAGGTTGATGATAAATGGATGTTCTATTGATGGTAACTGGATGTCTAACTAGTCTCCAGTATGTATGTCTCTGTATGTACGTCCGATTTCTCGAAAACTGTTCATCCGATCGACTTCACCCTTGCAGGTTTATTGCCGAGGACCCATGGAAGTGCAGTGTCGAGTGGGAAGTCGTTCGGATCAGCGGTTATCAATAAGGCTGCAAGCAATCGGCCCAATCGTTTTTGAACAGACATGGAACGGGCACTGCACTGGCTGGTGTATTGCTGAGGACCCAAGGAAGTGGCCTAAAGGGCCTAAAGCTGGAAGGTGACCAAGCATGGAGGTCCTTCCAAATACAGGAATCTGCCTTCTTTAACACAAGGACACACACACACACACACCACACAACACACACACACACACACACACACACACACACACACACACACACACACACACACACACACCACACACACACACACACACACACACACACACACACACACTCTCAATAAAGTCAAGCACCCCCCACTGGCTGACACCCCAGAGCACCAGCAAGAAATAATCTCTGGATCAAAGTACAACTGTGAAAACAAGATTTAAGCACCAAAAAAAGTCTAACTCTTTAATGTTGCCTTAACCTTTACAGCAAAGGAGATATTTTTATATTTTTATATGTAAAGGGGGAAATGGGGGGGGGGGGGGTGGTAGGTCGGCCCTGAAAACATGTGTGTGTGGTTGTGTGCGTGTGCGTGTGTGTGTGTGTGGTTGTGTGTGTGTGTGTGTGTGTGTGTGTGTGTGTGTGTGTGAGTGTGTGGCCTGCCATATACAGTATGCATGTAACACATTTCATAATAAAATATTGGGTGTGTTTGTGTACGTGTGCGTGCCTTTCCATGAACATGTCAGATGTGTACAAATACACATTTGTTTTGAAAGAGTGCGCGTTTGTGTGTGTGTGTGCGTGTGTGTGTGTGTGAGTCTGTGGCCTGCCATATACAGCAAGCATGTAATACATTTCATAACAAAACATAATATAATATATACAAATACACATTTGTGTGTGTTTCTGCTTCGAGCAACAATTCTATTGCAGCGAAAGTTAAAAAAACGCTCAGTCAGCCATATCCTTATTGACATCCGTGCGGAAACCAATATGGCTTCCATATGTTGTTGTGATGGAGGCCCTCTCTCTCCGCCCGCCCACATAAGCACATGCACATGCCGTGCGAGCCCGGCCCCGTCGGCGGCGTACATAGACGCACACGTCTGCTGGGAAGGGTTAGCGTCGCTACGGAGGGCTTAGAGGACTTCGGGGAACGGGGTGGGGGGGGGGGGACTACATCATCTGCTGGCTGAACAACAGATGTCTGGGGGTGAAGAACAAAAACACAAAAAACGCTGCCGGGGTCACGGTGATCAGGGTTCCTGTGAGGCTAATTGCGCTGTTTTGTTTTTTCTGCATGCGTCGCTTGTGCTGCTGCTGCTAGCCAAGCCTCTGAACGACTGATATGAAAGCTTTTAGTGAAGCCGAACGGGGGGGGGGGGGGGACCTCACCCTATGAAGGAACCCTCCGTTGGAAAGCAGCGCTAAAGTGTTGCACCTGTAGTGAGTGACTTGAGGGGGGGAAAATGGGAATTAAAATGCTTGTCTAGTCATCGCTTTATAGGATCTGTGAAGCAGTGGTTTGTATTTACGAGCCGTAAGCAGTTCATCTGATTTCTTGGAGATGCTTGTTTTTTTCAGAGATAATGGCAACCATCTTCCCATGGAAAATGCGTCATCATCAGCATCGTCATCATCATCAAATGATCCTTTTTTTCTCATGACGATCAAATCACTTTAACTTCTCCCAAAGGCCCCCTACTTGAGTCCGGAGGGTTCAGCCGGTGCCTGAGCAGCGGATGATAGAAAACAAATGTACACACAATGGTAAAGCTGCCGGGGGCCGGGCCAAGGCCAACAGACCCGTGGTGCAGGACTCTGCAGGCTTTCCTTGGCTCCCACTCCCAAGTATGGGAGCCATTTCAGGATTTTTCACATTATTCTTCTTTTTTTTTATGACACAAGTGGGACAACGGGAACGGGATGATGAAACGGTCCGAGCCGGGAAAGCGATTGGTTTCCCATCTGTCGATTCTGAAGGACGCCATGTTGGGTATTTCCAGTGCGGACTCCCACTGTCCTCCTCCTCCTCCTCCTCCTTCTCCTTTTGCCCCTCCTCTTCCTCCCCCTCCTCCTCCCGATCCTCCACCACCTCCTCCTCGTCTCTCTGTTGTCTTTCCTAAGTTTTGGATATCGGCTTCAAGGTGTGGAGATCATTGAGATATGAAGACCCAAAGCTGGCAGGAGGCCAAGCATGGACACACACACACACACACACACACACACACACACACACACACACACACACACACACACACACACACACACACACACACACACACACACACACACACACACACACACACACACACACACACACACACACCTGCTCTCTCACTATATCTATTGAGTGTATTCTTGTGTGTGTTTTGACACAGACACAGGAACATACAGACACACACACACACACACACACACACACACACACACACAAACACACACAGTCATACCACATACTGTAGGTTCAGTACAAATCAGTGTTAGGCTAGCAGTTTGTCATAATACATGGTAACGTAACGCAGGAACCATCATGCCATTGTTAGAACATGGATGAACTAAATTGGTTAACTAAATTCAGTGTGAGGTTGTGTGTATTTATCTTACGATTATTCCTTTTGCAGGAACTCTCACCAAGAGACGAGAATCGCTTCATCAGCCTTCAGGCTTGAAAAAAAACAAAACAGCGAACAGCTTTACTTCCGTTTTAAAGCGGTGTGTAAATAAAGCTTGAGATGTTCAATGTGAAGAAACAGAGCCTTTCGTAACCTTGAAACCTTGAGTTCATATGCGATACAATGACCAGGAAGGGGTTTCAAATTTCAACTCGGAAACCCTTCAAAGCTGACCTAAATTTAGTTTCCCCCCAAAGTCCCCCAAAACGCAGCCATGATCAATCAATCAAGACACCGATCGCTGTGACCACCGCCGCCGCAAAGCATTGACTTATGGTATTTATATCACAATGTCACACAGAGCAGAGCAACACACCCATCGTTAGCCTGTTAGCTAGCTTAGTCTAGCCTTGAGACAAGAGGATAGGTTTTCCAGGCCTTGACCACACAGTGACACTGACTGACTCTCTCTCTCTCTCTCTCTCTCTCTCTCTCTCTCTCTCTCTCTCTCTCTCTCTCTCTCTCTCTCTCTCTCTCTCTCTCTCTCTCTCTCTCTCTCTCTCTCTCTCTCTCTCTCTCTCTCTCTCTCTCTCTCTCTCTCTCTCTCTCTCTCTCTCTCTCTCGCTCTGAAGTTTGGACTTCTGTAGACAGACTAATGTGTTCCCCAGAGACAAAGGGCAGACCACAGACCCCAAGAATGGACGGGCCCCTGCCACCAATAAACTCCACATTCCCGGTGAGAGAGAGAGAGAGAGAGAGAGAGAGAGAGAGAGAGAGAGAGAGAGAGAGAGAGAGAGAGAGAGGCCGGACGGCTTTCTTCTTCTTGTTTTTTTGGAATGGATAAGACGTCAACATAACATTTTTCTTTCGGGTCGTAGACATGTGGAACGCATCATTGATTAACAAACACGACCCTCCCCGGCATCTTCCAGCCACCGCCGTCCAAATCTTCCAAAAAAGGGCTAAACTCTGACAGTCGTGACCCAGTTTTTCTGGTGGACTATATTACCATGTGGCTTGTGTTGAATGGGAGAAAATATGACCAGTGAGGAACTTCAATGGTGGTGGTGAGGGGGGGGATTTGGGAGGGGGGTGGTATA
>PIJE02000743.1:90172-147672 GCA_002895965.2 Coryphaenoides rupestris
ACGAAAAACATAAACGAGAACGGAGAGGCCGACCTTCAAACGCCAAGCAACCAACCAAGATATTTCAACACGTGTCAAACGCCAACAAGCGGCAAAGTCCGCAAATGAAAAGCAACCACACATGCTTGGGAGAACAAAGCATCCGGCGACACACAAAGAGACTCAACGACAAAGCCGGCAGGAGAGGCGCACAAAAAGGCGCAGCGTGGGGAAAACGGACGGACGCTGATAGATGCTCCTGAGACGTATCAACAGGTTCAAAGAGGTGGATTAGAGACAGCGAAGAGGATAAGAGAGGGAGAGGTGAGGATGAAGAAGTAAAGTCGGGTAAGTGTTGAATGAGAAGACCAGAGTGATCTCTCTCTCTCTCTCTCCCTCCCTAACTATGGTATGGACCCCCTTTACACTCGCAGGTGCCTATAAATCCCACAGTATCTCTATAAAGATCATCACACACACACACACACACACACACACACACACACACACACACACACACACACACACACACACACACACACACACACACACACACACACACACACAGGTTCATCACACACACACACACACACACACACACACACACACACACACATGAACACACATTTTCTCCACCACGTCGGCGATGAAGTTGTATTTGTGTCTCGGGCTGTCTGGGTTGTCGTGGGCTGGAAACACACACACACACACACACACACCATCACACACAATCACACACACAGAGGATGTTAGAACATTAATAACAAACTAGCAGCAGGATATTAGAGGCTGATGTTACAACAGAGCAAATGAGAGCGATCATTCATGCATCTGTGTCTTAAATCAAACCTTTAGCTAGCTGCAGCGCTAACTGTCTGCAGACTGTATTTACAGTTATAGGACCCGGCCACATTATGCTTTGTGCTTTACATTATAGTGTGTGTGTGTGTGTGTGTGTGTGTGTGTGTGTATGTGTGTGTGTGTGGTGTGAGGGGGGGGGGGGGGGGGGGGGCTGGGCAATATATGGATATTATATGGATATGGTGATATGAGGCTGGACGTCATCTTGGATTTTGTATGTCGTGATATCGCAAATATGGCATAAGTGTTGTCTTTTCCTGGTTTTAAACGTTGCATTACAGTAAAGTGATGTAATTTGTTGTACTTGTTCTAGCTGCCTATTATTTGCCTTTACCCACTTAGTCATTATATCAACATTAGTGACGAAGATTCATTGCATTACATTGTGTCATTATTTTGTGAAGGCACCAATCCAGTACAGTATTTGATCAAAAATATCACTATTTGATGTTGTCCATATCGCCAAGCGTGAATAGCTACTATACTTTAAACTGTTTTATGTAAATAAGGACACACGGGAGTATACAAAAGTAGGCTTGACCATTTGGTTATTTTACATCAGAGGAGCCTCGTCCATAGAGGACAGGGAGGATGGTCCTCCCTAATAATTAGGGGGGGAAAAGGAAAGACATTTTTTTTATTTGAAAAAGAATCGCCTTCAAATCAATTTCTAGAATATAGAATGCTTGCAACCCTACTGCCAATGCTACAGTCTTAACAGTGCCCCCTGCTGCAATGGACAAATGTATGGGGAACATGCTGGGGAGGGCGGTAGGGATGATGTCCTCTGTACCGTCCATTGACTTCCATTCAAATGCCATTTTGTTTTAATCCTAAAAAAACCCCTCTTTTCCATGATAAAATTGACTGATAGGGAGGACGACCTCCCTAAGCCAATAGGCCAATCAATGATCAGAACAGAATTGTGAGTGAGAGAGAGACAGTTAGCTTGTTTTGTGCTTCTTTATAAAGGGCTTTTATGATTGTATCATAAAAGCCATGATTGTATTGTATGATTGTAACACATAAAACAGACGTGAGTTTAATTGCCGATTGTCAAAGTGTTAATCTCAAAGATTTTCCTGTAAATAAATGTCTGTAAAGTCATCTGTATATCGCTGAACGAGTCAACACAATGGCGACTGAGCCTATGGTCCACTGATGAGAGCCCTTGCATTTGCAGTATTTTTTGATATTACGTACTGGGTGGCGAGGCGCCTTTCCCGCACCAGATTTAAAACACGAAGTGACCATCACCGAGCAGTGATTGGTCCCATGGATGTCCACAAGAGAGCATAAGCAGAAGGGACGTACTGTTTGTTCGGTCTCTGCTCGAGTGGACTGACGTCACCTACGCGACACTTTTTGGATGCAATTACAATTTCTCCATAGGTGTCGCCAAAGAGCACGAAACGGAAATCTTTGAGGTAAGCACTTTAATGCGCTACTTTATTTCCGGCTCTGGGGGGAAACGCGGACATTTGAACTTTGGTACAATATTATATTCATTGGTGAAAACAAAGCTGCATTCGTTTGGCCACCATTGTTTTACATAGACTATTTATCTGACAGTGCTTGGTGTAATGGCTGCCGTGTGTTCATGTGTACATGTCTCTCCTCAGAGAGGAAGTGGTGATGAGGTGGAGCTAGGAGATGCATGGGGTTCACAGCTGCTCTCCCTGCTGGGACAATGTACATATTGGACAGGGGTGTAAAGTACTTGAGTAATTGTACTTCGTTACATACTTTAAGTATGTTTTTTGGGGATTTTGATACCTTTACTCGAGTATTATTAGGTTGTATACTTGTACTTTTAATCAATTACATTTCAAAGAAAAAAAACATACTTTTTACTCCTTACATTTAAAATGCAGACCTACAAAGTACAAAGTACAAATCTCGCAGGTCCAACAATTTTAATTAGTATATTTGTTTCTCTGGCCGAACTACGTTTAACTGTTATTAATCCTGCGGCCGCACTTATTTAAAAACAGCCAATCAAATCCCCATCAATGGAAATTAAACCCGCCCATACCCATGGCTGATTGGTCCTTGTGCAAGACTAGAAAGCGGAGATCTTTTGATGAAACACTGCTATCAGAAGAATAGACAGTCAGAGTGACAAGCTACAGAAGATGGCCACAACGATAGTACGAGTGATGAAGAGGACGAAACGGTCGGCGGTGGACGGACAAGACGAGCACCCATGGGCACTTGCAATAAAAAAAAGTTTTTACTTTTTACTTTTAGTACTTAAGTACATTTAAAAGTAGAAACTTTTTGACTTTTACTCAAGTGTGTTTTTAGCCAGATACTCTGACTTTTACTTGAGTAAGATTTTGAGACGGTACCCATACTTTCACTTAAGTATAATTTCTGGGTACTTTTTACACCCTTGTAAAGAACATGTATGTCATGGCAGTCCAGAGTTTCCAATAATTTCTACAACTCTTATTTTTCTGTGATAGAGTGATTGGAGCACATACTTCTTTGTCACAAAAAACAAATTAATGAATTTGTTATGGGTCTACTGAAAATGTGACCAAATCTGCTGGGTCAAAAATATACATACAGCAACATGAATGATCAATTTAGGTGATGTAGAAAGTTGTGTCAATCAAATTATCTTTGTGGCCTCTTAACTTCTTGTGAGTGATTATGATTGACTACAGCTGGTGACTTCTCTGACTCATTTAAATATGACTCATTTAATACATCATTAGACTCAGACACAAACACTACAATGGAAAGTCAAAGGAGCTTCAGCACGGATCTGAAAAAGCGGATCAATTGACTTTGAACAAGTCAGGAAAGTCACTTGGAGCAAATTTCAAGCAGCTACAGGTCCCGAGATCAACTGTGCAAACAATTGTTCGTAAGTATAAAGTGCATGGCACAGTTGTGTCACTGCCACGATCAGGAAGAAAACACAAGCTATCACCTGCTGCTGAGAGAACATTGGTCAGGATGGTCAAGAGTCACCGAGAACCACCAAAAAAGCAGTCTGTAATGAATTAGAAAGCTGCTGGAACACACGGTGTCAGTGTCCACAAGTCAAGCCGTGTATTTACATCACCTGGCTGAGAGGCTGCCATGCAAGAATGGACAGCCCTTGCTTCCAGAAGCGGCACCTTAAGGCTCGACTGAAGTTTGCTGCCTGATCACATGGACAAAGAAAAGGCCTTTCTGGGAGGAAAGTTCTGTGGTCAGATGAAACAAAAATTGAGCTCTTGGCCACAATGACCAGAATATGTTTGGAGGAGAGAAGGTGAGGCCTTTAACCCCAAGAACACCATGCCTACCGTCAAGCATGGTGGTGGTAAGTATTATGCTCTGGGCCTGTTTTGCTGCCAATGGAACTGGTGCTTTACAGAAAGTAAATGGAATAATGAAGAGGAGGATTACCTCCAAATTCTTCAGGAGAACCTAAATCATCAGCCAGAAGGTTGGGTCTTGGGCGCAGTTGGGTGTTCCAACAGGACAATGACCCCAAACACACATCAAAAGTGGTAAAGGAATGGCTAAATCAGGCTAGAATTAAGGTTTAGAATGGCCTTCCCAAAGTCCTGACTTAAAACCCCATCGAGACATGTGGACCAGTGCTGAAAACAAGTCCATTTCAGAAAGCCCAACACATTTAGCTGAACTTGGCCACTCGATTCTGTCAAGAGGACGTGGTCAAAGATCAACCAGAAGCTTGTGGATGGCTACCCAAACCTAATGGGAAATGGCCGAAGGGACATAACCAATTAATTGGTATGGCATTTTGGACCCAGCAGATTTGGGTCACATTTTCCAGTAGACCCCATTAATAAAATTCCATAAAAGAACCAACTTCATGAATGTTTTTGTGACAAAGAAGTATGTGCTCCGATCACCTATCACAGAAAATAAGAGTTGTAGAAATTATTGGAAACTCTGGACTGCCATGACAGTACATGTCTTTACAAGTGTATGTCAACTTTGACTACAACTGTAACATAACCTGCAGTAGGTCTGCTTCGTTTACCTGCCTTCTTTACTTGTGCCTGTATGCCACCATACCACACACAACAAGGACACCACAAACCACAAAAGCTACACAATGAGGTGGACACACACACACACACACACACACACACAAATGCAAAGACCAACCACCATTTATCACCACAGCACACACACACACAACACAATGCCCTCTCAACTTGATTAATTTGTTTTCCACTGGACCCACACCACACACACCCACCCACACACACACACACACACACACACACAACACACACACACACACACACACACACACACACACACACACACACACACACTGCTACCACCACTGCAGTGCAAACTGAATGAACCTGGGTCCGGGCCGGGCGGTGACAACATAGCCGACATGCTGGCAAATGACTAACCAGATGTAGAGCGCAGCTGGCTTCCTTCTCCTCTACTCAGGTCGAGGAGTCTGAGTCAAGGTCGACGAGGTCATTCGGCGTACTATTGTTCGCCACTTTATGGCCCTTTGCGGTTCCACCCAACCATAAGGACCCGGTCTCTATGGAGGACCGGGGGGAGGGGGGAGGGGGAAGGGGGCGGGGGGGCTGCCCTGAGCAGACCCTGGCCGTCCCACAGCCCCGTAGGAATATAAATATGCTACATGCTTCACCACGATGCCAAGGTCTATAATGGAGCTTAATGGACGCGAGGCATTAGTCACGGGGTTAGAGCCATGGGCCTGGAGCGTGACATAGCACCTGATGGTGTCTATTACGGGGCTTTTGGATAAAAATGAGTTCTACACTGATTCATGCACTGAGCTCAGTGAGGGGAGAGAGAGTGACTCACAGAGAGAGAGACAGAGAGAGAGAGGAAGAGAGACGTACAGAGATAGAAAGAAATAGATAGAGAGAGAGAGAGAGAGAGAGAGATGGAAAGACAGCAACAGAGAGAGATAGAAAGAGGGAGTTAGATGAGAGAGAGAGAGAGAGCGAGCGAGAGAGAGAGAGAGAGAGAGATGGCGAGACAGCAACAGAGAGATAGAAAGAGGGATATAGAGAGAGAGAGAGAGAGAGAGAAGAGAAGGAGAAAGAGAGGAAGACAGACAAATACAGACCAGATGAGAATGTGTGCATTAAAGAGAGAGAGAGAGCGAGAGATGGAGAGACAGCAACAGAGAGAGATAGAGAGAGAGGTGACACAGAGAAAGAGAGAGAGAGAGAGATTGACAGAGACACAGAGAAATAGAGAGAAATAGAAGAGAGAGAAATAGAGAGAGAGAAAGAAAGAGAGAGAGAGACAGACACTCACTGACACTCACAATAGGATTTTCCAGACAGTGAATGAATGACCCTAAACCAATGAATTTGGTTTAGGGTGCGTGACCCTGGAAAGGCATGTTATGACACAGAGAGCAGACGGAGAGGAGGGAGAAGGTCGGCTGTAGCTTCGTTAATATGACCTCAGAGAGGATCCGCTGCCATGGAGTCACCTCAGAGGAAGTTCAAGTCGGCTGTGATTTTGAGGAAGTGTTCCAAGTCACACAGTTCTATATATGTTTTCCTTCTTTCTTTTGAATCCCACACACAGCCTTTTCCATGTGACACATAGGCTAAATACACACACACACACACGCATGCACACACACACACACACACACACACACACGCACACACACACACACAGGACAAATGACCATGTACAAATACAGTTTAAATCAATCTGGTCATACAGTACGTACTTGTATGTGTGTATATGTGTACATATACAGGTATACTTGAACACACACACACACACACACACACACACAACCTAGAATGACCTGCTTCAGCACAAGCAGCTGCACTGGAAGAGCTGTCACTCAAGGCGAGCCGCCCCTCCCCCCGGTCAGTCTGTAGCTGCATGTGTTCCAACAGGTAGACCGGACGGACGTTTCTTCTTTCCTTTATTCTCCAGAGGAGCGAGATATGCCCGCTGGAAGTCATCCACATCTGCTCAGCACTTCTGCAGCTGTTCGTCTGAACGTTTCACTTCCTCTCCGAACACGCTGTGTGTTCCCATGGCTGCAGCTCGGGCACCCGGCGATGCTAGATGTTTGTTCAACAATATTGAAATGACTGTAATTTGGTAAATCGGTTAAAAAACAAACAAAAAAAGCGATTTGTTGTTGGACTCTGCATAGCTTCCCGCCTTACCACCAGGGTTCGAATCCGACCCCCTCTAGGATCCCTTGAAATTACTTTGTTTCTTTGTTTGTTTGTACATCCTGGCACTTACATTTTATTTTTAACTTAGCATTGTGTAGCATCTTATATCCTCGTTATCCTGCCGTTGACCAGCAAGGGGTTAACCTAGCAATTGTGAGCACTTGAAACTTGTTACTTCTTACTGTACCATTACTGTAACTTCTTAGTGTACCATCAGTGATATATTGTTGTTTCACTCTCTTCTGACAAATCTCTTCTGTACTTTGTAACTTGTAAGTCACTTTGGACTATTTCTGATTCTGATTGTGATTCTAAAGCATCTGCATAATCCCCAAAATGTAAACGCAAATGTAAATAAAGAAACGGACATGCAGAGATGAAAATGAAGAAATGTAATTTAAATCGAAGCCACCTGCGACGGTGGAATGAAAGCTGCAGTTTGTTGGTGTCTGGCTGTTAGCCGGGGAGTGTAAAGAGTTGCCCACACACTGTAAGCGGTGTGGGAGCCATGATGGATTCCCTCACCAATTGGTGGCTCTCATCTGCAGGAGGACATTACTACGTCTTCAGCGGTGGCTCCATATAGCTTTAGCGATTAGCCACTTGTAAACAGGAAACCAGATGAGCAGTGCTTATGTTTACATAACGTTGCCGTGGCGAGGAAGGGGTGGCGCCGGGGGGAGGGGGGGGGCGCCGTGGCGAGGGGAGGGTCTATGCAGTTGATTAAAGATTAAAGCCTTTTTTTTTTACTTTAATGGTTTGTCAGACATTTTCCAAGTTTCCTGGTGTCTCCAGTCGGTGCGAGAAAGATGACTTGATGGAAGAATCCACAGCAGGGATGGAAAGGAGAGTGGGACTGGCTGACAGGAAGTGTCTCGGGAAGTGACATCATCGTCTGTTGTTTTAATGGCTTACCAGTGTAATCAAGAGAAAAAAGGAAAATTACAGAAAACAGTATGTGCTCATGAATATCGCTGAATAGTTCCGAGTGCAGACGGGAGAAGTGAGTCGATGCTCAAGTTCATTCATACTCGAGAGAGACAGGAGTGACGTTGACAGACAGACAGATGCACAGACAGACAAGCAGGCAGACAGAGACAGACAGACAGACAGACAGACAGACAGACAGGCAGACAGAGACAGACAGACAGACACAGAGACAGACAGACAGGCAGGCAGGCAGACAGACAGAACGACAGAGAGACAGACACAGAGACAGACAGACACAGGGACAGACAGGCAGGCATTCAGGCAGACAGGCAGACAGACAGACAGAACAGGCAGACAAGCGTTTAAGCAGACTAATAGAGCCGCCCCCCCACACATCTAATACTGCAAGAAAGTGGAGAGAACGCAGGATATAATAATTGTAATCAGCCCATCACACACATCATTCACACACTCTATCCTACGCAACGGAATGCGCTCAGTTTGCCGACTCCACCCCACCACAGGAACACATGCAATCTGTTTGGCCTTTTATATTTAGCCAGACCTATGGGCCAGTGAAGATCATAACTGCCTTAATTGGCCCAGACTTCCCTTGGATTCCAGGGCATATATCAGCACACTCCTGCACCGCCGGCCCATATTTGGCAAACAACTTCACTCCGCAGGGGGCGACAGCAGGTTGAATCTATCTGACCTACAGTATATATGTGTGTTCTTGCCTCAGCAAGCTGATTGCATAACCGCCGGTTTCAGAGTCAAGGTGCCGAATGACATCATGCACAGTACTGTGACTGGCTTGGAGTGTTGTGGCTTAACTAACGGGGGTGGGGGGGGCTTCTGAAAGGTTCCGGCAGATGCTTTGCGTGCATGTGTGTGTGTGTGTGTGTGTGTGTGTGTGTGTGTGTGTGTGTGTGTGTGTGTGTGTGTGTGTGTGTTGACACAGGCCAAGATCTCTGTCTTGAACTATGACTAAAGCAAAACATCACGGGCCGCTTCCATTTAGGAATCACAAAAGACTTCCCCATCTAAAGTTAAATGCTTAAGACAGTTAAACAGTTGCTGATTTAGTTTACAAGCACAACAAAATGTGCTCAGAGGATTATTGGCTCACTGATTCCTTTATGTAGCCCGCGATGCAATGTTTAGATGAGTGTGTATGAGGGCTGCTGGGCAATATGGCTGAAGTCTTCTATCCCTATACAGGTCATTTAATAGCTTGATAACGATATAGCATAATTTTCTGGTAATTCAGTAAAGGTATAGTTTATATAAAATCGGCACATGGTGAAGCCTATTTTTGTATACTCCTGTACGAATTAAATACTTCACAAATGAAATGTACAAAGTACTTTCTCATTTTATTCAGACCTATAGAACAATAGAACAGCTATAACAGTGGGAAGGTCAGAGAATGATAGTAATCAGATAATCACTTTATAACCTTTATAACCAGGTTATAAAGGTTATAAAGTGATCACCATATGCAAACTCTAAGGCAATATCTTCATGTCCTCATGTCATGATATCGATATAATATAGCCCTACATATATTGCCCAGCCCTATGTGTGTATGTACTGTATATCTGAGAATAAAACAGAGTTCACAAAACATAAATGAACTGCAATGCATTGTGTTACAGGCCCCTAATTGATGACATTATCTATCTCAACCTATAGCCACATATATACATATATATGCATATAGCGCCTTGCTCAGTGGCACATGCTGCACACGTATAGTGTGACCCATTGTTCTGCCTGGCAACAATCACCCCAATGTTCCACTGCCTCCACCACCACCACCCCCCCCCCCCCCCCACAAACAGTGGCCCATTTTGAAATGGCTGGAAAACTGTCCTGAGTTTCCCTTCCTGACACGTCACTATCAGATGATGTTCAGCAGTGATTCACAGGTAGTCTGGGGTGTGTGTGTGCATGCAGGTAATAGCACGCATGATGTGGAGGATCGTGCGTGTTCACCGTCACAGTGTGTTATGCAATAAGTACACACACACACACACACACACACACAGATGCAACATGATTGTGAAATCAAAGTCTTTACCACATGTGTGTGTGTATTTTCCCATGGATATACAGTATACTCGATCATTCATACACTAAATACATATGTAGCACATACATTACACATGTATGCTTAATGAAGATTAATGATACACTGATTAAACGTCTTGAGGGTAAAACTTCTTGGCCCGAGTTATACGCTCTGTGTTCAGGGAAACCTTGCTGTAGCTGGGAGAATTGGTCATCTGTTCAGCGTTATACCTCCAATGAGTTATGATAACGATATGTTTGCAGTCGACACTCTGATATGGAACAGACAACGTTGAGCCACAGCCAAAAGAAACGTTTCATTAATCATTTTATAAAAAGACAAGGAACAACATATCGGTATTTCTGGAGCGATAAGCATCATCATAGTACAGCAAATATTAGCTAAGTGATACTGGATGAACTGAATGAAGTCCTCACACCTTGCTATATCCTTGCTATATTCTTAACTGTGTGTGTGCAGTAGGCTACATATTGAAGCACGTGACTAAGCAATGCATACCAACATAAATCCCTGTCAAATATATTTGATCAGATCAGAATATATAAATCAGATCCACATTGTTTGTTATTTAGCACATGTGGGGAAACCTTTGTTCAACATGTGAGTTCTGATGTGAACAGCATTGCGGTGGCATGTGAGCAGAGGCGCACCTCAGGGGAGGCAAACCTGCCGAATGTTTGTGGCCCCCCAAAGAAAAAGTGGGGAAAGTTGCCCCCGAATGGTCGATCAAACTGGCACATTTTGCAATGACAACTACAAACCACCTTAAAGGTCCCACAAAGGCATTACACTGTATATGGTTTTATTATTATTAGACTATTCTTTTTACAATTGACCAAACTCATATGAAGGGGAAGGGGGGGGGGGGGGGTGCACTGCTTATAATATCAAAGTTGTAGTATGAATGGCGTTAAGTACTATTCAACATGACGCCGACATGAAAGTTATGTAGGAAACAGACATGTAAGTGTCTAGATTCAAGATTCAAGAAGTTTAATTGATTAGTTAATTAATTAATTAATTGATTGTCACATAGCCTAGACACACAGGATGTGCAGTGAAATGAAAAAGGTGAATGTCTGCCAAAGAACAACAAATAACACGAACTGGAGGAACAGAATATATTTACAGTGTACGCAGTAACATCGAACGGTTACCTTTCCCGCAGGCGCCCCGCTGGATGAGGACGACGGGCGGCTGCTGCAGCCTCTGCGCCCGGCGACTGACGCGCTTCAGCTCGCACACGTTGCGGTACGACACGCCGTCGCTGCCGCACACGGGCTCGCCGGCGCGACACACGCACACGCCGCTCTTGCTTCTCCTGCGCACCGTCACGGAGAAGCCGACGCCGCCTCCTGCACCTCCGCCCGCCGCGGCGAAGGAGCACTCCATCCCCTCGGCGCACACCGGGTCCCCGAGCTTCCCCGCGCCGCCGCCGCCGCAAGCCTCGCCTTCCCCGGACGCGCACACGGAGCAGCAGCTGCACACGTCCAGGGTCTCTCCCGCCGCACAGTTGGCGGGAAGCCGGGGGCACGACGCCGGGTCGCAGCGACTCGGACAGCCGACGACGTACCGGTTGGAGATCTGCGCGTCGGTCGCGGAGAAAACGGACGCGAAAAAAGCCACCGTGACGCACAGGCGCGTAAGTGGCCGACACAACATGGTTGGAAGTGTTAGGACGGAATAGAGTTAGTGGTAGGAGGCTGTGGAAAGGCCGTTTTCTGATCTACGCCTCACTTCCAAAGAATATGACAGCTCGGACCGGACGATGGAGACGGAGTGGTGTCGTCTTGGCTGGGGAGGTGTAGAGGAACCAGGAACCCGACGATGGAGACGGAGTGGTGTCGTCTTGGCTGGGGAGGTGTTAGAGGAACCAGGAACCCGACGATGGAGACGGAGTGGTGTCGTCTTGGCTGGGGAGGTGTAGAGGAACCAGGAACCCGACGATGGAGACGGAGTGGTGTCGTCTTGGCTGGGGAGGTGTTAGAGGAACCAGGAACCCGACGATGGAGACGGAGTGGTGTCGTCTTGGCTGGGGAGGTGTTAGAGGAACCAGGACCCGACGGAGCTGCTCCAGGGCTGACTGACTGAGCGCAGCGTGCGTGTGATCCTCGGCCGGCACTTTTTCTCTCTACAATCACAACAAGCGCTGTGATTGGTTGGCGACGTGTGACGTCCCAAACACAATAACATCTCAACATCTATTTTCAGATGTTGGGCGCATCAACAAACTACACAAACGTGTACATGTGTTATAAAGTGAATGATGTGGAATTTTGCATCTAAAGATAACTAGAACCAAAGACGGGATAACAAATAAAAATGCATCCCATTGACCTAGCTGCTTTCAGTACAACAGCCTTCTTTGAGAAACAAAATAAATCTAACTTACATACATTAACACAATGGATACAATCTGCTAATCATCTATATCTATAAAAGTGTTGCATTCATGCTGTGCCGGGGCACTCACAACACACACACACACACACACACACTCATGGACCACTTGTGAACGAATTAGTCACTCCTGGCCTCAACACAAGCATAGGCCTATAGTGAGTCTAATGGGTTAGGAAAAATCACGAGGAGGATTTAGGGATCGCTGTGACGACAATGCTGTATGCCCTCCATCACCCATGTAAACATGTATCATTTCCCGTTCCATTATGACGTCATAGCACGTCTATAAGCCCAGCTAGAGGTCCCATCCTCACCATGGACTGAGCGTTTTCTATTCGTTTCAGAAGCATGGAGGTGCACACTTGAGAAACAAAGTTATCATGCAGCTGCAGCTTTTACTTTTACGAAGCAACAGAGAATACAGTGTTGTGTGAAAAGCCAACAACATGGCAATGAATCGGTGCAATAAAAGAAGAACAAACAAAATAAAACCAAAAAAACAACCACCACCAACCACAGCAATGTGATTGATAGTGGGCTGTAGGGCTGGTTTTAATAGCTCTCGTTTTTTTCTGAGGTGTGTGTGAGTGGAGGCCTTTCGCTGAGCTGTTACTTTTGGGGTGGTGGTGGTGGTGGTGCTGGTTGGTGGTTGTGGTGGTGGTACGGGGGGGACGGGGGTCTAGGGGACTAGAGGTCAGGGTCCCCCGTGGTGCACCCGTGCTGAGAGGCGAACACTAGCCATAGTATCCAAGAGGTAGTTAAAGCAGACTGCCATGGATGCCGGTGAGTCAGAGTCGATGGACAACTGTGCCGGATTGTTCTGTCTGGCCTGACGGCACAAAGGCAAGAGGTGTGTCTACCTAGCATGACCAGAATAGGAACATTAAGATATAGGCCTTACTGCAGCTCTAGTTTAGTTAAACACGACAACTAGGCCTACGATTGCATTTTTATACAATCAATCGACTATTATTTGCTTGTGCTACATAGCAGTGGTGGAAAAAATACTCAAATATTTGACGTAAAAGTAGTAATACCACACTTCGGAAATACTCTGTTCCAAGTAAAAGCCTTTCATTGAAAATGTAACACAAGTAAAAAAGTATTAGCAGAAAAAAGTAGCAGAAAACTGAAATAAAATAGTTAGTTACTTTCTGCCACTGCTACATAGGTCTATCTGATCATGGCCTTCTATACTTACTACTTCAATGTTATATTGGTTCAAAGTTACACTATACTGGTTGTACAACTGTCTGGGAATGGGGGTGACGTGACTCAGCTGGGCTATGACTGAAGACTGTATCACAATCATTCTCAGCCCTGACTCTGCCACACATGGCAAATGTTTCAAGTCACCTCGTATTGTCGGCCCATGTCCAAAGCCGCACCGCCCCTTCTCCATAATAATAAGCCAACTATAGCCTCTGGTCACCATTCGACTACCACAGACCCATATGTTCTCATATCAAACGCTGTGATTCAGATGGAACCAATGGTCTCTGGATGCATTACAATAGAAAAACGCGGCAAAATGAATGGTTTTAGGATGGGGAACGGATCTATGTTAGGAAAGACCGCTCATCCTCCTCGGGCAGCTGGCTGGATGATGGATCCACTCAGATGGGAGTTGTTGATCTATGGAGGACACAGAGGCAGAGGCTATGGTGGGAAAATATGCAGATGAAAGCGACCTCATCTGTACAGCAACAGCCATGCCCGTGTGTAGCAGAACCGTAAGTGGACTACACTGTGGTCGGGGAGAACCCTCCCATGGAGTCGCCATGTGTTTACTGTGGTCGTTTTTAGACGTCTCCACACCAAAGCGCGACTCCGTACGGCTTAGGCCAATGAAAATAGGTCAAGATATGCGCTTAAGATATACATAACATGCATGAGCACAGAAGGGTAACAATGTCAACTACATACAGTGTAGCTTCAGAGGATCAACCCCACACACGCAAAACCACACGGCTTGTCCTTCTGCCACCAGAGGGCAGCGTGGGGCCTGCGGAGGTCATCTCGTCCCCGGGGAGAGCGTGGCGAGCACACATTCCTCTGAAATACAACAGATGGCCAAAGTTTACTTGCCTCAGCGATCACATAAATATGGCCACGGAAATGTAATAGAGATCAATCAAATCCTACACAGAAAATACCATTTTAATGTCTTTTATTTCTTTAAAGTCCAAGTCATCAACATAATAAATAATACAAAACATTTAAACCGATAACACAGGACAATGGGAAGATTTAGCGATTGCTTGGCTTCGTTGGACTGAGAGAACCATGGCACTCCCGGCCAACGATTAGCTTGTATTTGTTAGCAGGGGGTATAGTGGAAAGGGCTTCTACTGGGGGATAACCGACTTATTTGGCAACACAAGTACAAGCAATACAGTCAACTCAAAGTCAAAAGACAACGACGACAACAATATACCTCAAAAAACGACCTGCAAGCAGGCCTGCATATCAACACACAACAAAACTATTATTTTCTAGCCCTCATAAGGCTGCAGCTATTGAGGAGCAAACTGTGGACACCGATAGCAGTCTTCACGCTGGCGTGTGTGTGAAAAACACTTAGTTTCAAACTCAATGTAATTCTCATAGATATTGCCATTTGGCACGCATTATAGATCACTCCTATTGTACGATTGAAAAACACATTGAATTTGATTCTTGTTTTCCGTCTAGCTACCAGATCATAAAGTACTTGGTTGATGGTGAGGGTACACAACATGCTATAAGAAATGCAACTCATAACAACGGCTTTAAACAGACTAAAGTAAGTGCGAGTGTACGCCAGGCCCTCGCCAAGAAGAGTAAAAACAACACATCGATAACTAATCTCATTCACACAGTTTAGTAGGAATCGGCTGAATGACATTAAAATAAATGTTAAAAACACAATGACACACCCACAGCTTTAAAAAAATAAAAATCATATGAAACGTCCGTCGCGTACCGATACAGAGTAATGCAGCAGTGACCGTGTTGTGATACTTACCAGTGTTAAAGAAATGGGTTTAACCCAAGCTCGAGAACGGCATGAAACCCCCCCCCCCCCCCCCGCTGAGGTAATGGATAGGCACTGTGAGGCCAGATCCACACCCCTCTGTCCGCTGTGGGTTTCCTAGCCTGTACCGCACAAAGTCACAGGTGGCAGCCAACACAGGTCTACATCGCGAGGAGAAAACTATTTGGATTAGTACACAGATTAGACAGGCCGCTAGGCAATAGCTCGGGCACCTAATAAGGGGTCCTTATTTACTTGGCACAAAGTGGGTTTTAGAAACAAACAAAAAAAGCAAAAACATCAAAAGGACAAATGCATGTGCACCACTGCAGACGTGACCGCAGGTTAAAATAATAGTGTTTCTTGTTATTTTTTATAACCAATAAATCAATTCTAATTGTTTTGTCATTTCTTTGAGGAAATGGAAATCTTCCAAAGGGAGATATTATTTTAACTTGGGGGGGGGGGGGGGGTGGGGGTGAATCTGGGGCACCACCGCGGCCGCCGTAGCAGACACCACCAGCCCTTCAATGGATCCTCAACACAGAGTCAGCGAGGGCTGGACCCTCAGCACTGGGTGTTGGAGAGGAGAGGAAGTGGGGGCGGGGCTACACCTGGCTGACAGGCAGATCGGCGGCGTCCAGATCCAGGGCGTTGAGTCGGGTGGCAGGGCTCGAAGCTGCTGCGCCGTCGCCACGGCGACTCCAGGTCGTCATTGGCGACGTTGGCGAAGGCGGCAACGGCAGCCGGCCGGCAAGATCAGGGGCGGCAGGCCGAGGCGGCGGGGGAGCGTGGGCGTGGCTGGGCCCGCGGCAGGAGGCTCATGAAGTGCTCGCTGTCCCAGGCCAGGCTTGCGCGGCACGTGGGAGTTCCGGGACAACAGCACTACCCCCCGCCGCCGCCGCTGCTGCTGGTGGTGCTGCTGCTGGTGGTGGTGGGGGGTGGGGGTGAGGGGGCCGGTGGCCAGGTGGCACGGAGACAGGTACGGGCGGACGAGGGAGGGGGCCGCCCGCGGGGCTGCGGTAGAATGTGGGAGGGGCAGGGAACGGCTTGCATTGGTTCCTGCCGATGGCCGAGACAGGTGAGAGACAGAGAGGGAAGAGAGAGACCAGAGCCACAAGAGAGAGGGAGGCGAGAGAGAGAAAGAGAGAGAGTAGACCAAGCAGCATAGGCGAGAGAAGGACAGACACAACACACAGCAAAGAAAGACAGAAGAAACACGCGTGAGAACTGGACAGAAAGTGTCGTCGGGGTTCAAAGAGCGGTGCCGGCACTCAACTGTCTGGTGTTTCGAGCCTCCGCATGTTAAGCGTGTAAGAGAGAGTGGAGAGAGTGAGAGAGAGAGAGAGAGAAAGCAAGAGATGGGTTACGGACTCGCCAGGTCCACAGCGGCACCGTCGGTCTGGAGCCGACTCAGAGCAGAGCTGGTACTGATGTACATGGTGCAGGAAAAGGACAAGCAGCAGCAGTAGTAGTAGTAGTGCTAGTAGTAGAAGCAGCAGTAGTAGTAGTAGTAGTAGTAGTAGTAGTAGCAGTAGTAGATTATAGCTTGGTAGTGGTAACAGGAAGCGGTAGAGAGGCTTTTAGGACGCGGCGTGGTGGAGGGCGAGGTTTCTGGCCGGTGGTCATTTCACTCTCTGAAACACACAAACACGTCACACAGAGAAACACAGGAGAGACGGTCGTGAAGCGCGAGAGTATAAAGTTAGTATTAGTCGCTATTCGTCACATTGTTAGACCCGCGTTTGATCTACCATCGAAAAAGAAACACCTCAACTTAAAGGGGCCCTACTATACCCGCAGACGTGAGTGTCATTAGCCATCATGTGACTGAAATTGTCATTGTGACAAAGTGACATCACAGGTGAGAGTGTCCACCTGGATCTACGCCGACGAGATCAGACTACCAGCCTACCCAGTGCACTGAACCAATCTAGTCAGCATAGCATACATCTAGGTGGACACGCCCACTTGTGATGTCACTTCACAAGTCACATGACAATTTTGAAGTGGCTCGTAACGGCCAATCAATGCTCACCCCTGGTAGTATAGAAGAGTTTCCTTCAGGATTAATAAAGTTCTATTCTATTATATTATATAGTAGGGTCCCTTTAAAAGATCACCTTGTCCACCACCTCAAGTTCCCAAGCCCAAAAAAACTAATAAAAAACACCTTCTATCCCAACACCTCTCGTAAAAGACAGGTTTGACGGCACCTAAAAACCCACCGATGACACCATGAGGTGAAGGGAGGTGGGGGGGGGGAGACTAGGAGAGAGAGGAGAGCAGCGCGGATCAGCACCTGAACTCGGTGGCGGAGGGATACGTTTTCACATACAGGCAGCGCACGGCGGGGGGGAAGAAGACAGACAGGCAGGATGTCACACATCTAAGACAGGTGCACAGCTGCAGAAGGCTGCAGAGAAACACATGGAGAGAAGAGACCCACACACACACACACACACACACACACACACACACACACAGAGAGAGAGACACACACACACACACACACACACACACACACACACACACACACACACACACACACACACACACACACACACACACACACACACACACACACACACACACACACACACACACACACACACACACACACGAGTTAAAACATGTCCGAACTCAGGGACGCCGTATCTGATGACAGTCGGGCTTTGCTAGAGATAAAGGCGCCAGTCCCATGTTAAAGGGGCCCTATTATACCACCAGGTGTGAGCGTGATGAGCCATTGCAAGCCATTTACAAACTTTCATTGTGACAAAGTGACATCTCAAGTGGGAGTGTCCACCCTAACGCTAGTTGTATGCCGACTAGATCAGTTTACCAGTTGGTACCAGTTGACTGAGCAATGGGGCCCCTTTAATAAACGCAAGGTGAAACCTCTGCAATTTGTATTTAAAAGATTATTACCAGATCTGATTTGAAGTAACTCAATGAATTTTCCTCCAGAAGGAAATACCGCCGTTTCCAGTTCCGCATCTTGGGGACAGAGGAAAAACGTAAGAGTTTCGATTAAGAGATTATACAAGAGCATCTTCCCTTTGCCAAACAATCATGACTGAAATTAGGCCATTTATTCGTAGAATTACGATACGACTATAATAATGACATTTATTATGAGAATTAGAAAACACACTGGAGCCACACCCTGCCAACAACACCAGCAGAGACAAATTAAACAAAACAGCTTGTTGTGTAAGTTTGGACAAACCATTGCCTTGCTAACCACCAACAGCCTCCCAGTGAATAAGGGGGGGGGGGGGGGGGGGTTGGGTAGGAGGTTGCCAGGCCGACGACTGGACCGGAGGAAGTCCAGAGGCACTCACCACGGCTCCCTGCTTGACACAGTACCCCGACTTGATGACCGTCGGGTCCTGCGCCGACCTGCACAGGAAGTAGGGCAGCTGGCTGTGGGAGCGGCGCATGGCGTCGCTCTCTGCCCCCTCCGTGCTGTCGCCCCCTTCCTGCTGGAGGACCCGGTGAAACGGCATGAGCGTGAATTAATGAACGTAGTCTTTGATTTTGGATATCGAAATATCGTGATTATGGCACGAGTGTGGCCTTTTCCTGGTTTTAAAACTAGCAATTACTGTAAAGTGATCATTTTGTGAATTTACCAGGCTGTTCTGGCAGTTCTATTATTTGCCTTAGCCACTTATTTACTACTTATGTCATATCCACATTCTTTCCACAAAAAGGCTTTACAGTGTGGTTATTATATAGACGATTATGTAGTAATTCAATCACCAGAGAACATGCTGTACATCATGATATATATAATTAGAGATATTCAGTGACCTATATGGCGATATGAGATTTGGGCCATATCGCCCAGCCCTACGTGGGGACCCTGTCCACATCTTCACCTGTGTCTGCGTGACGATGGGCACTCCTCCGATGATCTCGGTGCGGTAGGAGATCTGCCTCTTGGAGCCCAGCCCCTCCTGCAGGGCCCTCTGGTTCTCTGAGTTCTGCTGCCCGTCACACGGCTTGGGCACCTGCAATGGGAAATGCACACACACACACAAAACACATGAGATATGGAGGTCTACAGAAAGTAAGATGAATGCATTTGAATGAAGAGTGTGTGTGTGTGTGTGTGTGTGTGTGTGTGTGTGTGTGTGTGTGTGTGTGTGTGTGTGTGTGTGTGTGTGTGTGTGTGTGTCGCTCACGGTGATCTTGGTGGCTTTATTGAGGGCGCTGACCCAGTCCACCAGGTCCTGCTGATCGTTGGCCTGCAGGAAGAACTTTCTCATCCCCGCGTTGATGACTGCACAAGCAAAATAAACAGGAGAAAAGATTTGCAAGATAAACATTTACCATTGAGGGCATTTGGCAGACGCTTTTATCCAAAGCGACTTACAAAGAGTACATTTGTTGAAGGAGAGGCAGCAATATATCACTGTGGTACATGAAGATAAGAATAGAGCTGGTTTCGAGCATTCATAGTTGCAAGGCTAATAGAACGAGTTTCATAATTGCTAGGTTGCTGCATAAGAGCAGACTTGCCATTCTGAGCACATTACCAACGTCTACGAACATATTATATGCAAAACAATAGAAAGTGCTTTTAATAATGCCAAGACATACAAACACGGAAGTTAGTGCTGTGGTCGTTTTTAGACGTCTCCACACCAAAGCGCGACTCCGTACGGCTTAGGCCAATGAAAATAGGTCAAGATATGCGCTTAAGATATACATAACATGCATGAGCACAGAAGGGTAACAATGTCAACTACATACAGTGTAGCTTCAGAGGATCAACCCCACACACGCAAAACCACACGGCTTGTCCTTCTGCCACCAGAGGGCAGCGTGGGGCCTGCGGAGGTCATCTCGTCCCCGGGGAGAGCGTGGCCAGCACACATTCCTCTGAAATACAACAGATGGCCAAAGTTTACTTGCCTCAGCGATCACATAAATATGGCCACGGAATGTAATGTAGATCAATCAAATCCTACACAGAAATACCATTTTAATGTCTTTTATTTCTTTAAAGTCCAAGTCATCAACATAATAAATAATACAAAACATTTAAACCGATAAACAGGACAATGGGAAGATTTAGCGATTGCTTGGCTTCGTGGACTGAGAGAACCATGGCACTCCGGCCAACGATTAGCTTGTATTTGTTAGCAGGGGTATAGTGGAAAGGGCTTCTACTGGGGGATAACCGACTTATTTGGCAACACAAGTACAAGCAATACAGTCAACTCAAAGTCAAAAGACAACGACGACAACAATATACCTCAAAAAACGACCTGCAAGCAGGCCTGCATATCAACACACAACAAAACTATTATTTTCTAGCCCTCATAAGGCTGCAGCTATTGAGGAGCAAACTGTGGACACCGATAGCAGTCTTCACGCTGGCGTGTGTGTGAAAAACACTTAGTTTCAAACTCAATGTAATTCTCATAGATATTGCCATTTGGCACGCATTATAGATCACTCCTATTGTACGATTGAAAAACACATTGAATTTGATTCTTGTTTTCCGTCTAGCTACCAGATCATAAAGTACTTGGTTGATGGTGAGGGTACACAACATGCTATAAGAAATGCAACTCATAACAACGGCTTTAAACAGACTAAAGTAGTGCGAGTGTACGCCAGGCCCTCGCCAAGAAGAGTAAAACAACACATCGATAACTAATCTCATTCACACAGTTTAGTAGGAATCGGCTGAATGACATTAAAATAAATGTAAAAACACAATGACACACCCACAGCTTTAAAAAAATAAAAATCATATGAAACGTCGTCCGTACCGATACAGAGTATGCAGCAGTGACCGTGTTGTGATACTTACCAGTGTTAAAGAAATGGGTTTAACCCCAAGCTCGAGAACGGCATGAACCCCCCCCCCGCTGAGGTAATGGATAGGCACTGTGAGCCAGATCCACACCCCTCTGTCCGCTGTGGGTTTCCTAGCCTGTACCGCACAAAGTCACAGGTGCAGCCAACACAGGTCTACATCGCGAGGAGAAAACTATTTGGATTAGTACACAGATTAGACAGGCCGCTAGGCAATAGCTCGGGCACCTAATAAGGGGTCCTTATTTACTTGGCACAAAGTGGTTTTAGAAACAAACAAAAAAAGCAAAAACATCAAAGGACAAATGCATGTGCACCACTGCAGACGTGACCGCAGGTTAAAATAATAGTGTTCTTGTTATTTTTTATAACCAATAAATCAATTCTAATTGTTTTGTCATTTCTTTTGAGGAAATGGAAATCTTCCAAAGGGAGATATTATTTTAACTTGGGGGGGGGGGGGGTGGGGGTGAATCTGGGCACCACCGCGGCCGCCGTAGCAGACACCACCAGCCCTTCAATGGATCCTCAACACAGAGTCAGCGAGGGCTGGACCCTCAGCACTGGTGTTGGAGAGGAGAGGAGTGGGGGCGGGGCTACACCTGGCTGACAGGCAGATCGGCGGCGTCCAGATCCAGGGGCGTTGAGTCGGGTGGGCAGGGCTCGAAGCTGCTGCGCCGTCGCCACGGCGACTCCAGGTCGTCATTGGCGACGTTGGCGAAGGCGGCAACGGCAGCCGGCCGGCAGATCAGGGCGGCAGGCGAGGCGGCGGGGGAGCGTGGGCGTGGCTGGGCCGCGGCAGGAGGCTCATGAAGTGCTCGCTGTCCCAGGCCAGGCTGCGCGGCACGTGGGAGTTCCGGGACAACAGCACTACCCCCCCGCCGCCGCCGCTGCTGCTGGTGGTGCTGCTGCTGGTGGTGGTGGGGGTGGGGGTGAGGGGGCCGGTGGCCAGGTGGCACGGAGACAGGTACGGGCGGACGAGGGAGGGGGCCACCCGCGGGGCTGCGGTAGAATGTGGGAGGGCAGGGACGGCTGCATTGTTCCTGCGATGGGCGAGACAGGGAGAGACAGAGAGGGAGAGAGAGAGACAGAGCCACAGAGAGAGGGAGGGAGAGAGAGAAAGAGAGAGAGAGACAGAGATAGGGAGACGGACAGACACACACACACAAAGAAAGACAGAGAACACGCGTGAGAACTACAGAAAGTGTCGTCGGGGTTCAAAGCGGTGCCGGATAATGTCTGGTGTTTCGAGCCTCGCATGTTAAGCGTGTAGAGAGAGTGAGAGAGTGAGAGAGAGAGAGAGAGAAAGAGAGATGGTTACGGACTCGCCAGGTCCACAGCGGCACCGTCGGTCTGGAGCCGACTCAGAGCAGAGCTGGTACTGATGTACATGGTGCAGGAAAAGGACAAGCAGCAGCAGTAGTAGTAGTAGTGCCAGTAGTAGAAGCAGCAGTAGTAGTTAGTAGTAGTAGTAGTAGTAGTAGTAGTAGTAGTAGCAGTAGTAGATTATAGCTTGGTAGTGGTAACAGGAAGCGGTAGAGAGGCTTTTAGGACGCGGCGTGGTGGAGGGCGAGGTTTCCGGCCGGTGGTCATTTCACTCTCTGAAACACACAAACACGTCACACAGAGAAACACAGGAGAGACGGTCGTGAAGCGCGAGAGTATAAAGTTAGTATTAGTCGCTATTCGATACATTGTTAGGACCCGGTTTGATCTACCATCGAAAAAGAAACACCTTCAACTTAAAGGGGGCCCTACATAACCCGCAAGACGTGCAGTAGTGTCATTAGGCCATCATGTGACTGAAATGTCCATTGTGACCCAAAGTGACATCACAGGTGAGGAGTGTCCCAACCTGGATCTACCCGCCGGACGAGATCAGACTACCAGGCCTAGCCCAGTGCACCTGAACCCAATCCTAGTCAGCATAGCATTACATCAAGCGTGGACACGCCCAACTTGTGGATGTCACTTCACAAGTCACATGACAATTTTGAAGTGGCTCGTAACGGCCAATCAATGCTCAACCCCTTGGTCAGTATAAAGAAGAGTTTCCTTCAGGACTTAATAAAGTCTATTCTATTATATACTATAGTAGGGTCCGCTTAAAAGATCACCCTTGTCCACCACCTCAAGTTCCCAAGCCCAAAAAACTAATAAAAAACAACCTTCTATCCCAACACCTCTCGTAAAAGACAGGTTGACGGCACCCTAAAAACCCACCGATGACACCAGAGGGAAGGGAGGTGGGGGGGGGGGAGGACTAGGCAGAGAGAGGGAGAGCAGCGCGGATCAAGCACCTGAACTCGGTGGCGGAGGGATACGTTTTCACATACAGGCAGCGCACGGCGGGGGGGAAGAAGACAGACAGGCAGGATGTCACACATCTAAGACAGGTGCACAGCTGCAGAAGGCTGCAGAGAAACACATGGAGAGAAGAGACCCACACACACACACACACACACACACACACACACACACACACACAGAGAAAGAGAGGGAGGGAGAGTGAAAGTGTGCACGACGAGGTGAGACGAGGCGTAGATACTTATCGTCACACGGACAAAGCAAGGCAACAACGAAGACACGGGAGACAGGGATGTGTGCCGAGACACAGATTCTATACATGCACCGAGTTCTGTTTGGGTGGTGAGTGTGGCTTGTTTTTTTTTTTGCAGGTACACAAATACATCTGTCAAGAGGAGCACATGAGATAGTTAAGCCTCGACCACGAAGAAACTCAAACGGCGTGCAAAAGCAGGCAGGGGGCAGCGGCGGCGGTGGAATGCGATTGTCGTGTTCTTTGCAACGTCACCGCAGCACATGAAACGCACATGCAACACGCATGCATGCCAACGTCCGTCCTGCGAAGTGCTGCACGGCTTCAAGCAGGTCCATCCAGAATAAACCCCCCCGCCCCAAAAAAAAAGGGTATCCAAAAGCGTGACCGGGGAAGGGAGATCGAAGCGCCTCACGCACGGGACGGGAGACGTCAAGAGCCTTTTTAGTACGGAGCGGAGTAGAGCGTGAAAAATAATAACACAGCAACAAAAAGTTTCAATAAAACAACCAGAATGCCGTGGGTGAGAGGAGAGCGGAGCGGGGAGGAGGGCGTGAATATTCAGAGGTGCGTTTCGGGTTCACACGCAAGTAAAAGCATCGGAAGAGCGCCGCCGAAACGGATCCGGGTTTTCTTTCGTCTAAAAAATTACAAATAAAAAAAAATAGAATCAGCCAGAGAGCGGAAGCATAAAGCACAAAAAAGTGGGGGGTTCCAAGGGGGCGGGGGGCAGCGTATATATATATATAAAAAAAAAAAAAACAGCCCAAAGTTGATTTGGAGGTGAGGAGGACGTACGTGCTGCTACACTCCCCGATTCGGGTTGTATACCGCTGTATACAGGGGTTGGACAGTCGTCTGCCCTGCCGCATCTGCAACAACACAACGTGCTGGGTTAGAGCAGGACGTCCAGCCAGGAGGGGAGGAGGAGGAGGAGGAGGAGGAGGCACGAGAAGGAGGAAGAAGAGGAGGAGTACGTAGAAGGTGGAAGCAGAGGAGGAGTGGGTAGAAGGAGGAGGTGCGAGAAGGAGGAGGCGTGGGAAGAGAGGAGATGCAGAGGAGCAGTTAAGAAAGGAAGGAGGAGGAGGAAAGAAGGGGAGACGCAAGAAAGAGGAACTGAGTGGGAAAGAACGGAAGGAGGATGAGGAGGGGGGGAGTGAAAAATTTAGGAGTAGGAGGGGTGGGAAGGAGGAGCAGAGGGAGGGTGGAAGAGGGAGAGGAAGGGGAGGGGTGAAAAAGGAGGAGTAAGAGTAGGAGGGGTGGGAAGGAGGAGGGGTGGGAATGATGAGGAGGAGGAGGAGGGGGAGGGGTGGGAAGGAGGAGGAGGACGAACCAGGAGGAAGAGGAGGAGGAGGAGTAATATATGTATTTCAGAACAACAGTGGACAATGGGGGATGGGAGCAGAGGGAGGAACAAGAGTGACAAAAGATGGAGTAGGAGTAGTAGTGCTCTGTTGGTTTCCCTCTAAGACACTGGCTTCTACACGCGCTCCTCAAATGGCCCACAGCAGAGCCGACGCCACGGTGACGACGTGACCCCACGCTGGGCACCAGGTGTTCACCGATCGCTTGTTGTTGTTGTTGTGTGCTAACGTTTTGTGGCCGATACTACGAACAAACAAAAAAACAACAACACACAGTAGCACAGACTACAGACTGAGTGATGAGAGGAGAGGATGGAGCATGCATCCACACACACACACACACACACACACACACACACACACACACACACACACCACACACACACACAACCACACACACACACACACACACACACACACACACACACACACACACACACACACACACACACACACACACCCACCCACCCGTTGGGGGAAAGGGACAACGACATTCACACACACACACACAGTGTTAAACAAAGTGTCCACATCACAGGCAAAAGGACAACCTTTGAGCGAATGCAGTGAGTATCAAGAGACAGGAAGAGGCACAAATAGTTTGTGTAGTCTTACAATGATAATCTGTCAACGTGTGAGAGTGTGTGTGTGTGTGAGTGTGTGTGTCAACATTACCTGCCGCTAAAGGCCGCGATATACTGCCGCTTCACATGCCAACGCTATGCGAGCGCCATTGCTCCAGTCAGTGCATACTTTATGTCTAAATGGATGTTTAAAACGCTATGGCCACTAGGGGGGGCAGGTCAGACACAAAACATTTTCCACCGACAGTGGGAGGAAAAGACGGCAGATGGTACATAAGACCATTAAACTTATCCCGACGTGATGACAGAGTACGTTTCTCTCACTCTCTCACCGATGAGAGGAATTGAAAATGAAAAGCAGAATCAGTATTCACATCTGACATAACTGTTCGCAATGCACCAATGCAATTACTTCTTCACAGTTTTCATCAGCAGAGGATCTTTGGTATATTGACCCCACCCTTTCTGTTTGGTATCGCACCTTGCGTATGCGTACACTCAAGTCACGGGGGAGACGTGCACAACTTGCATGCAGGAAACGAGTGCAGGAGATGCGTGCCAGCCGTCCTTGCGTATGCGTACACATACTCGGCACGTACGAGTATATCAGGGCCTGAAGCGACGTCAATCAGGAACGTCCGACTGCAATAACGCATTTCACCAAAGATGGCGCTTCGGCCTCGCTGTGACTTTTCAATAGCGCTCGCTACGCGGCTTTCTGCAGGCCAACGTGATACTGCAGTCTCAAACCGAGAATAGTGACGAGTCCGGGCGCTACTGGATGTGTGCGTGTTTGTGCGTGTGTGTCTGCGTGTCGTACTGTGGCTGCTGATCTCCCGGGGCCCCTCTGGGCCACGATGCGCCCCTGAGACGGCCTTATATCACTGTGGTACCTGAAGATAAGAATAGAGCTGGTTTCGAGCATTCATAGTTGCAAGGCTAATAGAACGAGTTTCATAATTGCTAGGTTGCTGCATAAGAGCAGACTTGCCATTCTGAGCACATTACCAACGTCTACGAACATATTATATGCAAAACAATAGAAAGTGCTTTTAATAATGCCAAGACATACAAACACGGAAGTTAGTGCTAGAGTTAGGAGAGGGAAGGCAGGGGGGGGTGGTTATGCAGAATCCAGATGAACTCTGAACAGGTCGGTCTTGAATCTCTTGCGGAAGCTGGTGAGCGACTCTCACATGAGCCATGTGAGTCATTCCACCACTGAGGTGCCAGAACAGAGAAGAATTGGGACTTGGCAGAGCGATGTTTGCCTGTTCTCAGTGAAGGTGGTACCAGTCGTCTAGCCGAAAGTTGTTGAACGGAGCACTCAAGCTAGGCCTCGGGTTTGACTAATGTTTGGAGGTGGGTAGGGGAAGTTCCGCTGACAACCTTGTAGGCCCGGACCAGTGTCTTGAATCCAGTGTGAGCGATTACCGGGAGCCAGTGGAGGTCGCGGAAGAGGGGGGTTACATGGGAGAACTTTGGTATGCTGAACACCAGGCACGCTGCTGCGTTCTGGATGCGTTGTAAGGGCTTGATTGCGGAGGCTGGGAGTCCAGCCTAGAGAGAGTTGCAGTATTCGAGGCGAGTGATAACGAGCGTTTGGACCAAGATCTGCGCTGCTTCATGTGTGAGGAAGGGTCAGATCCTGTGGATGTTGTAGAGAGCAATTCTACAAGATCTGGATGAAAAACAGGACTAGATAATTATCAGACACCGTATTACAATTATTTATTTAAATGTATTTTGAATTATTTGATTGATCCATTCCGTGATCTTCCTCCAAACTTTCAGGAGGGCAGAATTTGCGTTTTCTATCAAAGCACACGAGCGGCTCAACTGGGCCGACCAATAGCTGGAGATGGGCGGGACGGAACGCAGCCAATAGGATGGTGCCTTGGGCTCCGTTAACAACCGTGTGAATCTAGACACCGCGGCAGAACGCAAACAATGGGCCGTCTCTCTCTCGCAGACAAACAAATAAATAAATGCATGACTGACCACGTTCTTCTCACAAGTTGATGCACAATTCGAATACCGCCGCTGGATAATATACTGTAATGTGATAGAATCACCGGGATCATAGAGAGACCAGCTAACGAGCTAAATCCATCATCATCCCATTTTGATTAACATTAACATCCATTGATCATGGGTTCGTCAACACAGCCACTTGAGAACTTTTTGTAATTTTATATATCATTCTATGCATTTGCCTATAATGATTAAATGGTTTCTGCAAATGGCCCAAAAACTACCTTACCTTTACCTTATCAGTGCGAGAGCGTCAATAAGCACCAATAGAGCAAGTCTATGACGGGAATTAACCTTCAGACCCGCACCGGCGTCATCTCACCTTACAGCAATACCTTTTCATCCAAAGAGACTAAAAGAAAGAGCGATAAATGATCAGGTCTTTTTGAATAAAGTAACCGAATACGGGCTGTTGGCATAGTAGAGAATCACAGGGCTCAGCAAAACGTGGCGGGGTAGAAATACCACAGAGACACGGAATGACGAAGGTGATCAGGTCGTCAGGTTGATCCGGACCTATCCGGTGTCAGGCGTACGCCGGCGGGCCGGAGTACACAGACTCCGGTCACCAAAGTATCTCCAGTCACGCACACACATAAAATGTGAATGGACCATCAAAAAATCTATAAAAACAAGCACTGGAGGGCGGATCCATAAACAACCTCCACATTCCTGACTGATGATCATGATGATTTGTCTTTATATAGCATGGTGTGGTCAAGTGGTCATGGGTAATCTCTGATTCAGAAGTTTGACAATGCTCTGACCAAACTTCTGCGAGGGGTGTACAAGGGGTGGAGTCACACACGCAGGGTTTCCCGTTTTGTTTTTGCCTCGACTCGTTTCATAATGCAAGTGGCCCATCTCCTCCTAGTGGTTTGATTTTAAACTTTTACAAACACATTGACTGAGGACATTGGTTCCGGACAGGACATTTTAGCTTGTCCTGTCGGGTTCGTGGTTCATTGCTGGCCAAGGACGATGCAGACAATGGCAAGAGTCAAAGCTACAATTCCTAATGGCAAGGCTATGAGAGCTGTGTATGAGCTGGGACATGAGCAAACTGACTGTGAGATTGCTAATGGGAACATGTGTGCTCTGGATGCTATATTATTAATTAGGCCTCCTATATGATTAGCTGCAGCAGTACTACGGTGATAACACTGTAGAAGAATCTTGCAATCGGTGCACACCACTAGGGCATCGTCTCTAATGTCAACAGGTCCCATTGACTCTTCTAAAGCAAGAATGTAGTCTGGTTTCGCGTCCATGTTTTGGCCTAATTTGGTTCTTTTTTTGAAAGATCGAAGCCATGACAACATAATCTACTGACACAACCATTTGTTGTGGGTACGCCGGTCCGGTTGTTTCCAGTGGAGACCCCGCCCCCAGGAACATGATTGGTCGAAAACAAACTTGAAGTGCGCCACGTTCACACAGATTTGACCTTGTCTACCGTCAGACCTTTAGTATTGGTGTCTTTGGAGCAGTGGTTTCAAATGCGCGCGCACACACACGCACACACACACACACACACACACACACACACACACACACACACACACACACACACACACACACACACACACACACACACACACACACACACACACACACACACACACACACACACACACACACACACACACACACGATAGCCCAAAGAGAAAAACATTTGTATTGTAGAGGCTAAGAGAGCAGCGTGTGTTGTCTAAACAGCAAGAAGAAGAGTTAATCAGGGCCAAGATCTGGTGCATGCAGGCCGGGGGGGGGGGGGGGGAAGGTTATTTGAGGTGAGCTGAGGATAAGACTTCATTCTCCTGTCCAGTGATGTGGAGACTCCGCTGAGCTCCATACAGACTTTAGCATAACTTTAGCATAGCTTTGCATCAGTAATGATCTGCTACAGGGAACCGTCTACAGACTCAGCAGTGGAGACGACATCTATGAAAGACATCTAAAAAGGACAACTTCTGTATCTATGATGATGATGAGTTGTGGGCATTGTGGGAAGAATCAGAATTTCACAATATATGAACACGGGTGAAATAACTGATGATATCTTACCAAAGCAGAACTCTGCCTTGGGCCGGAGTTTGGTGGCATCACTGACCTACAATAGAAATAGAGAGAAAGAGAGAGCTTTGAGTTACGCAGATCGACAAAGATAGCCGTTCTAAAAGTACGCTTTTTACAAAAAGTCGTGACGTTTGTGGGGCAGGTTTGCTGTGGTGTTGGCAGGGATGAGTCTGCGTACTTTAGAGATGTAGGTGAGCTTGAGCGAGCCGACACAGTCTGCACCAACAGGCAAGTTCTGCAGGGGGGGGGGGGGGGGGGCAGAAAACAACAGAACATGCTGAATATACAAAACAGGACAACCCACACCCCACCACCCCCCCCAAGAATCAAGTTCAATAAATAACTTGCTTACAAAGCATGTATTTGAATCTGACGGAAAAGTAAAGAAATAAACAACGCAAAGTGACCTATGAACATCTTGTCATGCGGTATCCACAAGTAGACGGTTCCAGATCAGACTTCATAAAAATTTCAGCTCTCTAAAAAACTATAAAAAGCACACGCGCCTGAATAATTGAGAACATCGCTTGTTTTACATGATTCATGAATAAGTCACAGTACAGGACCCTACATGATGGGGGAACTAGGCACACAGACTAGTCATGGCATCAACCCGTGTCAACCCGACTTGTCACACTTGTACTCATCCAAATGGTTAACGGCAAGTCAAGTCTAGAGTAGCCACACGTCACTGCTAAATGACAACTTAACATGCGGTCAATTCACTTCATGTGCGAAGTATCAAGTCATTCATTGTGTACACAATTTGTCGGACTATGACAAGCATACACCTTCATTTTTCTCTCTTTTCCATCTGCTTAGTTTGCCGCCTTGTGCTGACATTTGAGCTCATATTAGCGCGAGGTGGGCCAACGGTTTCATGGGAACATCATAATCACAGACCTGATTATGCCACGATAGCAATGTCAGTCACAAGATAATTATGAAGTGGCTTGTAATGGCTAATTACGCCACACATCACGTAGGGCGTGTTTAAGCCCTCCTCTTCCAACCACCTAGCAAGGTTCCTCAAGGCATGAAAACAAAACAAACAAACTGGAGTGTGTGTGGCTGGTTTAAGCAGCTTCACCTGGCCCCGAGTCAGGCTGATTAGTCTGGGGCTGGGGTGAGGCTGCACACCTGTGGTACTAGTCGATGCACACAGGTTAACCAGCCATCAGCACACACACCCAGGGGACGGCTAGCATGCGAGCAGGTACCATCCAACTCCAAGTCCCAACTCTTCACGGTTCTGGGCTCCTCAGTGGTGGAATGAGCTCCCGCTCACTCAGGACAGCCGAGTCGCTCGCCAGCTTCCGCAGGAGACTCAAGACCACCTGTTCCGAGTACCTGGACTCTACATAACCCCAACGCCACCCGCCCCCCCCCAAGCACTAACCTGCGTGTTTATATGTCTTAACATTTATTAATGGCACTTAGCATTGTTGTTCGTTCTCAGATGTTGCATCATGCTTAGAATAGCACGCCTGCCCAGCTACTTATGCAGGCAACTTGGCAATTATGAAACTCGTTCTATTCGTCTCGTAAATATGAATGCTCTAGAACAGCTCTATTCTTATCTTCAGGTACCACAGTGATATATTGCTGCCTCTCCTTCAACACATGTACTCTTTGTAAGTCACTTTGGATAAAAGCGTCTGCCAAATGCCCTCAATGTAAATGTAAATGTACCATCTGTTCTGTCATTCATTCATTCATTCATTCATTCATTCATTCATTCTACAAAACTCTGTAATAAACCGGATAATTCAACACCAACTGCCTGTGTCCTTGGAGTGGAGGAGCCCCAGAGCAGAAGCCACTGCTAAACAAACATGCACCGTTCTTCGGTTTTCCCCTCGGGTCTATTGGGTCAATTTCAAGTCAATTGTATTTGTATAGCCCTTAACCACAGTTACAGTCTCAAAGGGCTTTACAGGCCCTATGATTATGGGCCATGTGATTATGACACCACCCTAGCCCCCCTAAGGGCAAGAAACGACTCCCTTAATTAACAAGGAAGAGATCTGGAGAAGGAACTCAGAGTGGGAGATCCCTCCTTCCAGGGACGGTTCGGAGTGCAATGGGTGTAAAACGGACATAAAGAGATAAAAATGGGTTAAAGTTGTGGTGAGCCGAGCTAACCGTGGTCGTGCTCACGCTGTGGTGCGCGATGCGTTACCTGTGGGTTGTCCATGAACCAGACCAGGCTGCCCGGCTGCGTGTCCAGGATGAAGTAGCGCCGCAGGAACTTGCCGCTGCTTTCCATCTCCTCGATGTCCAGGAAGCCGCAGATGCGGTTCTGCCGATCCACGTAAGGCATGGCGGTGCCGGGACATTCCCTGGCCCGGCGGGGGCCGGGACGGGAGAGGATGGAGAGGTGCTGGTGGTGGCGGCGACGGCGACGGTGGTGGAGGGCAGTCGAGACGTCTGGGTCTTGAAAAGGAAAGTCCCTGGGGGCAAAGGCACCAAGGAAAGGACAGCAAAGAGAGGAAGAGGAGGAGAAAGGGATGAAAGGAGGAGAAGGAGGAAGGAATTAGTTAACAGGGGTTGTTTCAGCGTTGCGATGGCAGCCAGTTCCTCCTGCTCCGGTCTTACTGCCACCTGGAGTCTGCCACAGTGCTGCCTGCCAGGGGCCCATGGGATACCAACCACAACCCCGCCTTTATCCTTTTACAATATCAGCCTCTCTCTCTCTCTCTCTCTCTCCCCTCTCCTCGCCCAGTCATGTGTTCCTCTTCTCTCTCTCTCTCCCCCTCACTTGCTCTTCAACTCGGCCCACATTTCCCTCCCTCTCTCTCACTCTTTCATCCCATTTGGCGAGCCCCCGGCAAGCCCCTCCCCCCTGGAAGACAATTCGAGTGTGGCCTTCACATGGAAGAAAAATAAATCAAAATAATACAAAGACAGAAGACGCAGGAGTGACAGTGCAAACACTGAAGTAATATTTAACCCGAGCTGCTGCTTGTGGCGCTGGACGGCCACGGCGCGCGGGTCAATGATTAAACAGGTAGCGTGCTGCGGATGCGTTCCCTCTCTGGTGCACGGCGGTGGGTGCGTCTCGGACCTCTGTGGGTGGGCCTTTTGCTGCCGCTGCTTACTACTGTGGGCATATTGTTGCGTTGGGCCTGTTTAAGCCGCTGCTGCTGCCGCTGCTGCTGCTGCTGCTGCTGCTGCTGCTGGCTGAATCTGAAATATGCGAGGGATGGGGGCATTTCGAGCGTGAGATAAAGGGCCCCTTTCTCCCGGCGACATTATGAGCGCTGATGTGGGTGAGCACAGGGCAGAGGGCTGGACAAAAGGGCCGCTTGTTGTGCCTCCAGCCGAGGGGACGGGAGCATCATGGGCAGCCCCTGAATATATGTGACTCATCGGGGAACATGCAGTGTGGGGACATGCGCGTCCACGGGCACGGGCTCACGGGACATGCACGCACCCAATCTGGTGGACTTAACACGGCGCCAAAAAACCACCCCCTTTGGATAATCAGGGGACAGTGATGGATAGTGATGGCTTCACAATGTCCATTTAGGCCCATGCCTTACACCGGAGCTTGGCAAGTCGATCCATTTCCCGCGCGTGCCCATGGTTTATAACTAGGCGATCGCAGCAGACGAAGAGAAACTGAAAAGGCCTCGGTTAAGCTTGTCGCGTTTCAAATGACATTTTTGTGACAGACGGGACCGTGTGCAGACTTGTTGGGACACATGAATGAATGTGAAAGCTGTGGTCAGATCTGGGATCAGTTTCCTCATTCCCGCTACTAACACCATGAAAAATACTTTCCGACTGTTTACAACAACAACAACAACAAAAAAAAGGTGTCTGGAAGGGTCGGGGGTGCATGTTGGCAAACAGAGGCGACTTTAGGTCAAATCCAATTCATTGTGTCATGAAGTCATCAACAGTAGTTAGGTCAATGCCAATTCCTCACGTCATGAATTCATTAACAGTAGTGATTCCCGCATTCTAAAAAAAGTCACATGGGATGGAATGGTTAATATAACTTTCACGCCAGTGGCCATCTACACAAATATTACACATTGATATATTCCATTCCTCCCTACTCTTTTTTTATAAAATGTGTAGATCCCAAAATAAAACACAATGCTTTGGCAACAAAGAGACTGCAGTTAAAGTTAGCTTCATACTTGCAGAAATTAATCATTTTTGTTTTGGTGCCAAATTACAAATGAATGAATTCATTAATTAGATATATTAAACTTGCTATAGATAGGCTATTTTTTGGTGCACCAACCAAGCATTCTAACCTTCTGCTGATGCTTGAGGCCTACTACCTTATGTGCAACTACATTTTCATGGTAGTACGCAGTGTGTGCAGTCAAGGCAAGGATGCGGTTTCAACTATATAACCAGTTATCTGTCCGCATATGGTGACCGGATTGCGTCCACCACTCTACAATAAAAGATCTGCTTCTACCCACAATGCCATGTGAGTCAGATCTGATCTGGAAATGTCCACACCTGACAGTTTATGGGTCCCAGACAGCAAGTGTGATCAAATCACAAAGGGTTGTATTGAAACAGCAAGTGAGATTAAGGATATGGTTAAAAAATAAATAAATAAATAAATGGTTAAACCATGTAGAAAACACCCCACTTTTATAATGGTCTTTATCCTAATGTGTGATCGCTGCCAAACCATGCACTCTGACATAATCTTCCCAAAAATTGTTTAAACTGATGTCATGACATGGAAATCATATCATAGCTTTCATCAGCTTGGCCGGGTTGCTTAATTCTCTGTTCAGTTCCCTGTATTATGTTGGACAGAGCACCGAGTGAGAGACAGAGAGAAGCCAATGCAAGCTGGAGACACTGCAGCCTCGTGAGTGTAAAGTCCATCAGGGTAAAGTCCCCCATAAAGGCGGCTCAGAGGAGGGCGTGTTCAGCTCGCCTTCCAACAACCGGTCCCAAATCAAATAATGGCTCCGCTGTCACCAGACTCCATATTCTCAGTCTCAAAGTCTGTCAGCGTGGTCCACCCAATGCATACTTAACACAACGGATGACACCATAAAACTGCACAATGAAAGTAGGGCCGGGCATTGACATTGTGATACGAGACGAGATATCGTAGATTTCCGATATCGTCATATCTGCATAGGCCCAAGTGTGTCTTTTCCTGGTTTTAAAGGCAACATAAGTGATGTCTTTTTTTTTTTTTATCAAACAGAGAAAATATTGCTTTTCATTTGTCGTGTCATTTAATTCACACAGGAGTATACATAAATAGGCTTCGCCATGTGATTATTTTATATAGACTATTGAATTAGCCTACCAGAACACATGCTATATCATGGACTGGTCCACTGGACATTGGAGGGAGAGTGATTGCATCCTTCTGGACTATCAGGGATCATTCAAAAAAGGTGACAAAAGATGATAACCAGCTAGGGTAGCAGGCTTCCTATATGAGGGAACGAATATTGGATGTTCAGTAAGTCTGCCAATGCAGACAGCTTAACAGCTAGTACTAACTATTATCATAACTTCAGCTGTAGCAGCATGTTGACTAGATCTGAGAAAGAAAAACAAGTATTGGACACACTTTTTTGGATATGCAAATCGGAATATGCAAGAGGAAATGAATGAGCAAGAGGAAAACATCAATATGTCAATTCAATGAAACTTGGGAATCCTAACAACCAACTAGGTTTGCTTGTAAAAATAGCAGCAATAGCATCGTCTACAAGCCTTTCTAGTTTGCCACTTCATGCCTTGATTCGTCGACTCGGGACACCATTATAAATTGCACCAACCAGTGCAAAACCCATTTAGTGCACCATCAGCATGACCGTGTGGAAATTAGCCAAGAAAAATAATGGTGACCCATTATAGTATTTGAACCAAGAGACAGACTAATATGAAAAAGTACACCACCAAATCCACCACATCTCTTCCGCGTAGGCCTAGTCCCCACCCCTGAAATCCTGTTTTACTGAAGAGATGTGTCACATTACTGAAACCAGATACAAGCGGAGTGTGATGTTGTCTTTAAGAAGTTGGTACTTGTTTTGGTCTGAATGAGACAAGCCTGGTCAAGTTGCCTCCGACACAGAATCCTTCTTCACTCAATTAACAAAACAGAAATAGAAACTCCAGAAAGTGAACAACTAAATGAGGCCGATAGTAATTGAACACGCTGTCCCATTGAAGAAATAAAAACTATTGAAAGTGCAAGAATAGACTGACTAAAACATACATGCATGACTATATATTTTAAACCAGTCAAACCGGGTGGTTGACCTTGTGATAATAATTTGCGAGTCGTATTACCAATACATGGCAATGCCAATGTGTTCCACCTGCATTTGCCCGAGTCTCACAAATCACACATTAGATGATTGCTGTCATGGATGAACAGCTGAACACATTGAGTGAAGGGGGTCTGGAAGGACCAGAAAAGAGCCAGGCCGAGGACAGCCCTTCAGGTCAGGTCTTCCCAGTCCAGGCCAGTGGAGTGGAGGACCTAGGGGTGCTGCAGACAGCTGCTTAGTAGGGGTGTACACTGCTCAGCTCTGGCCTTAAAAATCTGATTCTAGCCAAGCTCATTATCTCAGCAGCAGCTCAATGATAATCATGATAACCTGTATATACATCGTTATTAATGAAGCCCTGGAGGGGCAAGTTAGGGACGTGTTGTTCTCATAAGGTTATTGATCAAATCTTTCACTTCTTCTCATGGACATTGATTGGCAGATCTCAACAAAATGTGAACGTCGTGACGCCCTTCATGAGACAGATCGAGAGTCCACGAAGCTGCGTTTATTTATAGTCTTAATCCAACACGCAATCGGAGGACATTCGTGCGTATCTGCCATTACAGTAACATCTTAACTCGATAGAACCTATTGGTGCATTCCAGTTGCACTCAGAAATCGGAATTTCTGACTTCCAAGTCGGACGTTTCAGGGGGAACGCCCCCTGTAGTCGGCATTGCAACTTGGAAAGTCGAAAGACCCTCACCGACCCACGCGCGGCATATTGACGGGGCCGGGTATGACGTCACACCCGACTTGACCGTAAACCTCCGACTTGAACGGCGGGACTTCCGACCTGCGTGTGCAACTGGAACGCACCATTTTGCAACACTAGCATCGTAGCTTTAGCTGGAGAACGCTGGTATCACACACAACGTGTTTGTTATTATATGAGCGCATCTATAAAAAGACCATTGTTTACTTTACATCGATCGGCTTATACGAAAAACCAAGACACACCAGGCTCACGATACACGTAATATCCATAAACTGTGTGCAACGACACCCATAAAGTTATTTCTTGACGACCATAAGCATCGCGATGTGAAGTTTCGCCACACAAGCAGAGCGACGAGCCAGCAGGCATTGACCGCTCAGTTCACCAGACTGTTATTTTCAGACTAAATGTGTCAACAAACAACTAGTGAATAAAAACACATGTCAGACCTTCCTTCCCTCCCAGGTGGATTTCCTCGACCGTTCTCTCCACGTCCGCGCTGTGTCCTGCCTGCGCTGCTTCACCCCATGCCTGCTGCTCGGCTTCAGCGCCCCAGTTCACTCGGCGTCACTGTAAAGGGCGTTTGGCGCCACCTAGTGCTGACAATATATAGTAACCATGACTCATGCTCATCTCCCAACGTAGACCACAGTATAGTCCGACATATTTGAATATTATGGCAAATAAGACGATATACATTTTCTGCAGTGACCGATATTAAGTGTACATTTCAGCATACCATTTTAAGTTTCATATACTATCTCAGTTGTACTTTCGTCTTTATTTTTGTTTGAGACATCGCGATATATATATTCAAATAAGATAAGATAAGATAGAACTTTATTGATCCCGAAGGAAATGAATGTGTGTGCCAGGTTGCATAGCAATAGAATACAATAAAATAAAAGAATAAAAGAATAATAATAATAATAATAATATAATAATAATCACTGCAAAAAATCATAGTAGGCCTATCTATGTCAACACCAACATTGAATATTGTTATTTTTCATTGGTAGTTAGAAACCTACGTTCTAGCACAGGCGTGGCCAACCCGCGGCTCCCGAGCCGCATGCGGCTCTTTGTCTGGTTTCATGGCTCTTACGTTCATATCGAATTTTGTGGTTTTTTTATGGCTGTCAAAGTTAACGCGTTATCACAGATGTTGCGCCAAGGATGCGCAATGACGCTACCGTGAGGCGCGCGACGGGCTCCGAGTCAGCGTCTCTGGGGGTGGGGGGGGGGTCCGTTAATTTGCGGTTCTGATGGGGGGGGGGGGTCCGTTAATTCACGGTTCTGATGGGGGGGGGGGGGTCCGTTAATTCACGGTTCTGATGGGGGGGGTCCATTAATTTGCGGTTCTGATGGAGGGGGGGGGGAGGGGGGGTGTGAGAGGAAGAGATGGGGAGATGTTCATGTGTGTATGTTGTGGCTCTTTGCAGTAACACAGTAAAAAAATTGTCTCTTCGTCTCTGACTGGTTGGCCACCCCTGATCTAGCAGGTCGGCCTATCTAGGCCGACCTGCACCTGGGAGGAGCTTATTGCAACTTCTTGTCACATAGATGACAGAGAGGATGTCTGACAGTCACACTGAGCTGAGGATGGGCTTGTTCCCACCACCCGGACCCCAGGCCCGGCGCCGGTCTCAGAGCGACACCTCCAGCTTCCCCTCCAGAGTGTTGTACAGACTCCGGGCCGCACGCTCAGGTAGGCCACTGTTACGAGATGCTTTCTAACACATCTAATGTCCATATAGGCCTCATAAGCATGTTCATTGATAGATGGCTCTCTCTTTTTTAATATTGTATTTTTTTCCTTACCTGTATATATGTAGTTTTAGTATATTTTAGAAACTCATATTTATACATTTGATTGCAATATTGCAGCTTTGTTTACATATTTCTTTGTTATAGAATAATCAGCAATTGCACATTTGTAAATCGACAAAAAAAAGCAAACATTTTGTTTTTGCTTTTATTTACCACTCACTTTGGCAATGTAAATGTACGTTTCCCACGTCAATAAAGCTCTTTAAATTGAAATTGAAATTGAATTGAGAGAGAGAGAGTTTTTTTATTTTGTGTTTAAAACGTATTTATCGAATCTATAACCCATATACTTCTCACTCACTAACCTCTAACCCCCCCCCACACACACACCCACACACACACCCAGACACACCATGCAACATGTGTACAACTTCCCTATGAAGCAGATACTGACAGCTTTAAACCACCATTTCCTTTATTGAATGTCAAACGCTAACCCAGCATCACTAAGGTGTTAACCACCTACATCCTTCCACCATGCTGTGGCCCAGAGGCCCAGTTGCCATCTGACATTGGAAACATGTCTTTCAACTGTCAGTTGAAATAATATGGGGATTAATAAGAATGAAAAAGCATATGGGGATTAAAAAAGCATTTCAAGGTTTGTTTTTTTCATTACACACCATTTAAGTTATTTTATTTATTTATTGGTTACTGACAGTTGATCATTTGGTAGGTAGGCCTGCCCCAATCCCTAATTATTAAATATTATGACCAGACACTCAACTGAAAACGAATCAAATGAGTATAGGGCCACATTAGGCCTACTGTACCGACCTGACCCAAAGCCTCATTATTTGTGGCAATTTCAGTAATTTCTGTATGGATTTAGATTTTATATGTCGAATAAATCATCAAATACCCCCAAAACATTAACATAATCTGTGCATACATGTTAGGGATTTCGCTACACTTTTTGTTTCTTTTTTGAAACAATACCAAACGCATTACCAATCAAACAGTAGAGGGCAGTAATATACTGTAGCTCTTGTCTTGGCATGGTAAACATAGCCTGTGCTGTGTGCCAAACTCAAAACTCATCTGGTATTTATTCAATCATTACACTAACCGATTGTTGATTTCATAATTAATATAATGCACACAAACACACACAAACAAACGAACAATAATTGGTGAATTATTAAATCAAATGTCAAATTATCATTTGACATTTGACATCGGATCCACTCAAGACTTATCTCATCTCCCCAGTGATGCCCGTGAATCGCTGTAAAATAGCGGTGGGCGATACTGCAAAATTTGGTATCAATCCGATACCAAGTAAATACAGTATTGCCGATACATACCAGTATTGCCGATACATACCGAAACCGATACGTTTTACTTCGAAAAGCACCTTATCTACTTTCATGGAGGGGAGAGCAATGCGTCATAATTTATGAAGTGAATGCATCATCAATATGCAAATTTGAATGACAATTAAAAATTTCATGATCATTGAATCATTTGTGATTTTTCCTTTAATTAGTTATCATGATTATGATCATAATAAAACACAGGACAAATATTTTAGGCAAATAAAAAATACTTTTATTAACTAACTCAATATTTGCAATTTTATCAACAAGCTCAATGCAAACATGCAAACATGAAATCTGCACAAAATTATTACTTGAGAACTGAGAAATATTTTACATTTAAATGTTGCTTTTTCAGTTGAGAGTACCTAATTTGTTTTCTGCAAACATCGCAGCTTGCAGTATTGTGGTCTATAGCTGTAAAACAACACCAACCGGCACTCCTCTTCTGCTCTTCATCATCGAGCAGCGCGCTGAGTGACGGCCGGCAACACTCACAGTATAGCAGGGGAGGAGGGGGAGGGGCAGAGTGAGCAGGAGCGCTGATTGGCTGTCTGCACGTCACGCACAGCCACTATGACGTAACGGGAGTTGTGTACTGAACGTAGAGAATAGAAACTGAAACTTAAGTATCGATCTCATCACGCAAGTATTGATCAATACCGATACCAACGTTGGTATCGATACATTGATATTTTAGATCGATCCGCCCACCACTACTGTAAAGGGTGGTCGCCGGGGTCTCGCTGGGTGGGCGCGTGGGCGGCGAATACGAATATGAATATGAATCGAGACTGCTTGCAGTTTTAATTATACCACAGCATTATTATACGCTGTGAATATTTTTCTGCAGTCATTTGCGCTTCTTGCTGAAGGTCAAACACACCCCCGCCATTATTGTGACCTACAATAATGGGCCTACAGTATGTGCTCACCGCTCATCCTCTGCGCTGAATTTATTGTATTTTTCACCGGCAATCTTTTCACGGCGGTTGGAGCGGGGAAAAGTGTTCAGTCAGTGTCACTTAGCAGCAGAGGTTCTTTAAAATAGCCCCGTTTGTCAGAGGCCCACAGCTGTGCCAGGCAGCTGCTTAGACAGCAGTGTGGTGCACATATGCTGGCTCTTCGTGGGGACAAGCAGCAGCACCAGCACTACTGTTCTAGGAGTTGCACATCTATCTACTACTCGGGGAAGTCGGGGGACTGTGTTTTCTGCTTGTTTTGTGCCGCACACTTGGGAATCTGTGTGGAACAATGCTTTACATTTTAAGAGCTATATGATTTGAGTGTCATTTGCTAGAAATGCCATATTATGGAGTCAAGTCTAGTATTGTAAGCAAAATAATAATAATAATAATAATATATAAACATGTAAAGTATAGCTTTCCATCAGCTATTTGTGCATGAAGTCCTCTCTCTCTGTGAGACTATCTGTCTCGGGTGGACAGTGTGCCTGCCTCTATCCAGTTCGATTTCCTCCCCCTGATTGGTTCAGGGAATCCATCTTGCCCTGTCAATCAACAGATGCCTGAATGCCAAACACTACATTTTGCAGAAACAAAGGGAGGGAGGAGGCAGAGAGGAGGGGAGGTTTCTTTTTAAATAGCCATCGAGTTTCAAAATCTTTTCTGCTCTCTCTCTCTCTCTCTCTGAATGATGGTGAATGATGGATACTTATCATATGGCTAACGGCTGATAAAGAGGGCTTATTAGACTTGAGCATCCGACGACATTGTAACTCAATTACTCTCATGTCCTGGAACAAGACATATAATTGGTTCTTAGAAATCCTCTGATTCTACCGGTCTTCAAATATGTATGAACAGCCTTTTTCGACGAGAGTATGCATCCGAGTGTCACGTACGATAGCGTGTGACTGTGTATAAATGGGTGAATGTGAGGCAACTGTAAAGTGCTTTGGATAAAAGCGCGATATAAATGCAATCCAAATGCAATCCATTGGGTTATATCGGCTCGAAGAGGTCACAGGAGAAAGAGAGAGAGTGTGGGGGGGGGGCGTGCCCTCCAAAATGTCATCTCGCGCGCGGTTCTGGAACAAGATAACGCACGCCGTGGGTTTGAAGGCGTCTCGCTGTCAGCGGTGAATAGCACGCTGTCCTGTTGCCACTGGGTGCACCATTAGTCATGTAATTGCACAGGAAGAGAGACACGCAGGGCGGAGAGCGGGGGAAGTACAATCTATAAAGAGGAAGAGGAGGGAGAATGGGAAGAGAGGGAGGAGGAGGAGGAGCACAGAACATAGGAGGGACAATGAATGCAGCGCTCTGTGGAAATTAGATGCAAAAAATAAGGCTTGAAGTGTAATTTTCAAACAGAGATTGGATTGCATTTTTTAATATTAATATAGCGCTTTTATTCCAAAGCACTTTACAGTATTGTCTCCCATTCACCCATTCATACATCGATGGCGGTGCCAACCATGCCAAGGTAACAACCGACACGTCAGGAGCAGTTAGGGCTAGGCGTCTTGCTCAGGGACAGGGCATCGAACCAGCAACCTTCCTGTTTCCAGACAAACCGCTCTGACCTCCTGAGCTACTACAAATGGAAGCAAAATGAATCTCTCTGTAACTACACAGAGGATGAACCTGTGGATACGTGGGGTCGCCTGTTTTGGCTGGGTTTACCTCTGTTGATTCTTCTTCATGTTGTTGTTCTTGTTCTTGTTGTTGTTCTATATGAAGCCATTTTGATGCAACGACTCAAACAAAGCGATCACTCGTGACCAGGCGATCCTTCATGTCAGCGTCTCGCCATTGCGTGCTGTCAAATCAAACACAACAGCACACATTTTGTTGTCCTTTAAGGTGGGAAGACACGTTAAGATTCGAGATTTCAGAACATTTGAGAAAATACCATAACATTGCACACAACTTGGAGCTGCCATTTGGCTGTGAGGGATTTAAAAAAAAAAAAAAAAGGTGTGAAGGACTTGAGAAGGGAGGGAACATTGTTGAAAAAAATGACTCAAAACTAGAGAGAAGTAAAACGTCCAAATAGTACAGAGTGTATTATGTCACATATTATATAAACAAATGAGGAGAGGAGAGATGAGGCAGAGCAGGAAGTGGAGGGACAATGATGACAGAGAGAGAGAGAGAGAGAGAGAGAGAGAGAGAGAGAGAGAGAGAGAGAGAGAGTCAGAGTCTCAGCTGGCCGGGAGGCAGTGCTCTTTGTGCTGGAAATAGCATTGATTAAAGAGCACTTTTAGAGACACCGGGGAGCTATGTTTTGAAAGGTGCCGCAGTATAAAAAGATCCGTCTTTTTTACAACACACAGACTATGAATGCCTATATCGTACAACTCCGCGGTGCTGCCTGTCTCTCAAGTCGGTTTTGTATGATGAACCATGTCCGGTCCTGTATGTGCTGATGGTAAATGTTTCAGTCACTGGTCACTGAGGACCCTCATTAGACTGTGGTTCTTCCTGTTAATAGATGACGTTACCTCGGGTTGTGTTGTATAACGTCTGCTTGAGTGGCTCTGTTGCGTAGCGCTTTTAGTTTGGTTTCTTTTTTTAGCTTCCTTAGCTTTCCTTAGCATTCATTCATCATTCACGTTGTCACGTTCACATTTGTCTCAACAAACGTCATGCCACATGAGAGTTGTGTGTTGTGTCACCTTTTTGTATTTTGTCATTTAGCAGACACACTGTCCACGGTGAATTGAGATGAATGTAGTTAAGGAGTAGGTAGGGGGTCTAATTAGCATTACCTACTCCTTAATGACACGGTATCATCAATTCAAAATCTGCCTGCAGCTAAACTGTGGACATTGGGGATCGAACAGTGGGGGGATCGAACCCAGTACCTTTTTTCTTCCTGGGGTGTCGTATGCTTGCCTGCCCTATACACGTGCATGATAATACATTTAAGATGAAGTTGTTAATAGTTTCAAACTCCTTTAGAGCTATTTTTATTATTCATTATTACCTCTCTGGTCCCACTCACAGCATCCCTAGACATAGTTGTCCTGTCTTTTTAATCTTGGTACTTGGTATTCTTCCATTTCTGTTGTTTTGGCAGAGCCTCATGCTTTTACTCGTGTTGATGATGTAAGTTCACTCGGGGTTTGCGAGCGAGTGAGTTTGTGAAGTTGTTAAGACGTATTTCTTTGACTGGGTTTTGCTATCTTTCAATGTGTGTGTTCTGTCTCCCGCTGTGCCTCCCGCGGCGCTCTCTGCTGCAGCGTAGCCGGCTCCTAGTTAACTGATGAGCCTTTAACTCTATTAAGGTGAGCACAGGAACACCTCCGCAGCAAACAGGCAGGAAGCTGCCTCCTTTTTTATGGATTCTGCTCAACAGCCAGCATTTTCTATGTCTACCACATGCCATCATCTGTGTGGTGTGTGTGTATGTGTGTGTATGTGCGGTGTGTGTGAGAGAGTTGGTTGTGCGTTATGTTTTATGTCTGTGTGCACTTTGTGTGTAATGGTGTGTGTGTGTGGTGTGTGGTGTGTGTGTGGTATGTGTGTGTATGTGTTGCGTGTGTGTGTGAGAGAGTGTGTGTGCGTATGTGTTTATGTCTGTGTGCAAGTTTGTGTGTGTGGGTGTGTGTCTCTTATGTTTGTGTGTAATGGGTGTGTGCGTGCGTGTGTGCATTCATGTGTGCATATGTGTGTGTGTTGAGATATAAACCAAAAAACCTCTCTTTGGACAAATTGTAATTATAATAGTCGCTTTGGAGAAAAAGCGGGTCTGCTTAAATGCCCTGAATATAAATGTAAAAATCCAGAACAAGGACGTTACGAGCCTGTACGGGAAGGGGAAGGGGTCAAAATAGAGGAGATAGAACAGAAACACAAAGAGTTGTCAGGAGGGGAGGAAAGATCGAGCAGATGAGGATTTACAATACGAGTAGACGACGTGATGGCATAGGGACAAACAGAAGCAAGAGAGTCGGACGTTATATGGTCCTAATAACCTAATTGGAGGTTGTTTTTTATGCTAGCACGCACACAGACACACACGCACAAACACACACACACACACACACACACACACACATGCTCGGTCAACACCACACACGCTGCGTGCGCCGTTGTTGTCTTTTAATTTCCTGTTTCTTATCTTAACTTTTTGCACACCTGCACACCGGTAGCCATCAGCAGGGAGGCAGCCGGAGGTAACAGAAGACCGCAAACACACTCACGCACCAAGCGACCATGTTGGTGTCTCACCGTCAGAGAGAGAGAGAGAGAAAGGGAGGGAGACAGGAATAGAGTGACAGAGAGGATGGAGTGAGAAGGGGGAGGGCGGAAGGGAGGGCGGGAGGGATGGACGGACGGCTGAGGACGACCGGGCTATGGAAATACACATTAACTTTTAATGCTTTTTACTGGAGTTCAGGCTGGCAGCAAGCTGGGAAGGGGGGGGGGGGGGGGGGGGGGGGGGGGGGGGGGGGGGGGGGGGGAAGCAACGGATTAGCAGACAGCCAATAGATAGAAAGAGAGACAAATCGGCAGTAGCATGAGAGAGAGAGAGAGAGAGAGAGAGAGAGAGAGAGAGAGAGAGAGAGAGAGAGAGAGAGAGAGAGAGAGAGAGTGAGTGAGTGAGTGAAGGAGGGAGGGGAGATTGTTGTCAGAGAGCAAGGGGGGAGAGGCAGGGGTGGAGTGCAATAGGTAGGTAGGTAGGCATACGGCACAAATAGAGAACGGGGGAGATAGGAGAGAGAGAGAGAGAGAGAGGGGGGAGGTTAAGAGAGACATTAGAGTGGTAGAAGGTCGGAGAGAGTTAGGGAAAGGGAGGGACAAGGGAGAGAGTGGAGAGAGAGAGAGAGAGAGAGAGAGAGAGAGAGAGAAAGAGAGAGAGAGGAGACAGGGGAGAGAGAGAGAGAAGAGGGAGGGCGGGAGGGAGGGAGTCAGTGTATCGGGAAGAGAAGAATCGGGTCACATTGTTGATAATATCCTCTGGGCTCAGTCATGGAACCCTCCGGTGAGTGTCCCCTTCTACTACACGCTCTCTCTCTCTCTCTCTCTCTCTCTCTCTCTCTCTCTCTCTCTCTCTCTCTCCCACCCTCCCTCTCCAGGTCTGACTCTCCCTCTCTCTCTCTCTCTCCCTCTCACTCTATTTCTGTCTTGCCTCTCCTCTGTGTGCAGACTACGGGTGGCTCTGTGTCTGTGTCTGTGTCTCAAACAAAAGCCACGGCAACGCCAACACATACATGGTGGGGGGGGGGGTTATGCTGTGCCGTTGTTTCTTCGTCTTCATCTTCTTCTCTGGTCATCGAGTGTGTGAACACATACACATACATGTACACGTACACGTACACATGTCACCTGACGTCCAGCGCTCTCTCTCATTGATTTTTCTTTCCTCCTTAATATGTCTGATATTTACAGACACGTACATGCGTGCGTGAAGCTTAGGCTGGAAGTTACCGGAAACACGCAAAGCCGGATGGATCCATAATGTGTTTACGATAGAGGTCACGGCTTGATTGTTGATGACTGGTTGATGAACAAGAGCCACACCACCATCGTCCTGAATCTAAGATGGTATCTAAAACCGAGATGAAATCTAAAATCTAGTTGTTGTTGTTGTTGATGTGGGAGTTGTTGGAGTTGAGGTTTTAATGTAAAATGAGTAACATGGGACGGGGACAAAACAGCACGTTTGACTGAATCAGCAACTAACGAGCTAACGGAAAAAGCACTCTGCTCTATAGCTGTTTATTAACACGACTCCAGCTGAGATCTGCTGATTATCTAGTTTGTCAAGTTAATCTATCCCTCTCGTCAACCTAAAAATAACACATTACATGCACAAACAACACACGCGGCAATAACAGTATCGCTGCGTCGCGATAGTTTAGAGGCGAGATTAATATTGTTGATCGATTAACATGATTGTCTTCACGTTATTCTTTTTTATTGGAATTTGTTCGTTCTCTTGCTCTGATCTTTGAATATGTTGGGCTCAGTTCAATGTGATCACGCATTCATGTTGTTGTTTATAGTATTATAGTTACAATTTGTCATCTTATTTTAATGCTAGTTTACCATTGTATGTACAATATGTAAATATAGTGCAAAACACGCCTTCCGTTAAATATTATTTCAAGGAAGCAAAGTGTTAAAACTGTTAAAGACAAACCAACAAAGGATGCACAACAACAACAAGGACCAAGACAACAGCAATACACTTCATCTATACAGTATATGATCGATTAATATTTGATGTCTGAACATTTAAGAAGAACGTCAAGTATGGATACGTCTGGCATACATTGTACTGCGAAGATACAATAATAAATAAAATGAAATAAAAAAAGAATAAAATGCAAAATAGAACAAAATAGAATACAAAACAATTGCAGAGTGCATGAGATTGCAGTGTGAGTCCGCCCCAAACAGACCCGAAGGATGGCCATGTTAATGTATGCATATCGGTTTTGTACACCTGCCCAATGTTACATTAAGAGTGTATGCTAACCATCTAAGAGCATATAGGCCGTGTCCTGGGTGGCTGGTGTACTGGAGAGTAGATAAAACAGCCAGCCTTGCTCGGTCTTGGTGGACAGCCAATAGAGAATGCTATGTTGGCTTATGTCCATTCAGTGTGTAATACTTTGCTGTTAGGCATTCGGTGCCACCCACCAAATGCATGGGGCATGTCGTTATAGCAGCTCAAGCAGCCAGTCGGGTTATATTTGGCTTATCTGTTATATTATATTCCATTTTCCACCATTTAAACGGCACCATGGACGTTTACTGGGCTACGCGTGGATAATACATTACACCTAGACATACACAGTTGCCTATAAGATGTCAGATTGTACCGTAATGTATAGCATCACAGCTTGTGACTGAACAAATTTGACACATTGCTGTTAATAGTATGGTGTTATTAATAATAGTGTACTAATACTACTGTATTTTGAATCATCACCCTTTGTTACACATTGAATCCCCAGATAGTTTCATGCTAGAAATTGCAAATAGTTTCTAGGATTCACAGGGAGGATGTTCTCTTCGCATCGGCAAAACTGCTTCTGACAGTGTGTGTGTATGCTATATGTACGTGTGTGTGTGTGTGTTATTATTATTATTATTATTATTATTATTATTATTAAATGTTTGTGCGTATACCTCCCCCTGTGATTGCTCAAAAGTTTTCAAGCCTGTTGAAGACGTATGGGATACATCCGTACGGATGGCGTATTGCATTCACTTGAAAAAAAAAAGAATTGCCCTGTTTTTCTGAATTAATGAGATACATTTCCCCCCCAAAAATATTTTCCGCTCTGTTTTTCTGAATTACAGAGCGGAAAATATATTAATCGACCAGCTCAGCTCCGCGCTCAGCCCAATTCAAAGAAAAAATGCTGACCTTTTTGGCCTCTTGGACCCACCATGTACGTCTGAATAGATTTTTCAGTACATGGGCATTTTTGGAAAATCTTCTAAATGGCCCAGATGACACAAATTGGGTGCTCTCTATGGACAAGTCTGACATTCAAAAAAACGATTTTGATTTTGATTACATACAAAATTGAGTAGCTGAGTAATGTGGAAACATAAAGGTAAGATAAAGGTAAACCATGACTCGGATTTACTCCAAATCGTTTGGGGACACATATCTCATCGCCGCATAGTGGCGTGCTCCTGCGTGTCATATACGGTAGTCTAATGCGTGTCATATACGGTAGTCTAATGCGCTTGCGCATATACCGGGTTATACGGTTGTTCCAGAGACGCATGAAAGGAGACATTAAACCAGAGGTGCAAATTAAGAAGCCTCTATTGCATTGATTTACATGGTGTCAGAAGTGAAAATGGAGTCATGGCAAAGTTCAATCCCCCGACAAACTTTTCCTTCGATAAGCCAGGAGAATGGCCGGAGTGGAAGCAACGTTTTGTGAGATTCAGAACCGCCACCAAGCTGGACAAAGAAGATGGCGCCGTGCAGGTGAGCAGCCTGATATACGCTATGGGAAGCGAGTCGGAGAACATCTTCCGTTCGTTTGCATTTACCGAAGATGAACATAGAGATGATTTTGTTTGGGTGCTTGGGAAGTGCGATGAGTACTTTGCGCCGAGAAGGAATGTAATACACGAACGTGCATGTTTCCATCTGCGGGTGCAAAGACCGGGAGAGAAAGCTGAGACTTTTATCACGGCTTTGTAGAAACTGGCAGAGCATTGCGAATTCGGCGCGAGCATAGATGAGAATATCCGCGATCGAATCGTCATTGGAATACTTGACAAAGACGTTTCACGGAAGTTGCAGCTGACGAAGAACCTGACGCTAGCGCTGACCATAGAGACAGTCAGGCAGTCGGAAGAGGTTGCTTCGCAAGTCGGCATGCAAGGAGTGACAACGGGGGTGATACAAGAAGTCACTCATGAGCGCAGCAAATACCCCAACCACTACGGTAAGCCAAAAGGGGGAAATAAAGGACAATGTGGACAGTGTGGGAAAGCGTGGCACAGTAAAGATGAAAATTGCCCGGCCAGAAAATCCACATGCAATACATGCAACAAAGTTGGACATTGGAGTAGAGTGTGTAGGAGCAGGAAGGCAGTGAGTGAGGTTACAGAGCAAACGGAGCAACAGCAGTCATACTTTCTTGGGGCTGTGAGTAAAGCAGGCGGGTCACCAGCGCAATGGGCCGTCGAGTTGCTGGTGGGCTCTACACCAGTTGACTTCAAAATCGACACAGGGGCCGATGTTAACATCATCCGCGAGGACACCTACCACTCACTCATCCCCAAAAGACCACTGGAGCCTGCAGATATACCATTGGACAGCCCAGGCGGCGAGCTGCAGTGCATAGGACAGATTCAGAGCACTGTGACCTACAAAGGAAAGACTCACCCACTCACAGCATATGTCATCCGCGGACGTACTGTAAACAACCTACTCAGCAGGCCGTTGTCTGTGGAAATGAATCTGGTGAGGAATGGGGCCACAGAGGAGGAGCATGACGGTCGACTGGAGAAGGTAATGCAGTGCATAGAGACAGCTGGTCTGAAGCTCAATCGTGAGAAGTGCTCCATCAGGCAGAGTCAGCTGCGGTTCCTCGGGCATCTCATTGACCGGTCAATCCGGATCCGGCCTGACCCCGACAAAGTGGAAGCTATTCGGCAGCTGTCACCACCAGCAGACGTGCAAGAGTTGAGAAGGATACTGGGAATCGAGGAAGATACATCCCCGAACTCTCAACGGTAGGACAGCCGCTGTACGAGCTCCTGAAGGGCAAGAATACATGGACATGGAGCCATGCACAACAAACGGCTTTTGAACACATCAAGGAGCTGTTGACAACTGCACCAGTACTCGCTTTCTATGACTTGAGCAAGCCCACGGCTGTGTCAGCGGACGCAAGTAGTTATGGATTGGGGGGTGTACTCCTTCAGCTCCACGGGGAGCAATGGAAACCTGTGGCATATTGCTCCAGACGCCTCACTGAAGCTTAAACACGCTACGCTCAAATAGAAAAGGAAGGTCTGGCTGGTGTGTGGGCATGCGAGAAGTTCGACAGATACCTCAATGGACTGGAGCAGTTCAAGCTAATCACTGACCACAAGCCGCTAGTGCCTCTCATTAACAGCCGCAGCCTGGACAATGTACCTATACGATGTCAGCGTCTCCTCATGAGGCTCATGAGATTCAATCCAGTGGCAGAGTATGCTCCAGGGAAAACTCTGGTCGTCGCGGACACCCTGTCACGCAGTCCACTGGCCAGCACGTGCGCAGAGACAGACACACACAGTGAGGTGGCATGCTACGTGGCTAGTGTAGTAGAGGGGATCCCTGCGTCTACAAGCAAGCTGGATGAAATCAGAATGGCGACAGCAGCCGACGCCGAACTGCTGTCAGTTGTGAAGCTCATTAAGAAAGGATGGCCTGAACACTTAAGCAATGTGCCCATGGATGCGAGAGAGTACGTCCAAGTGAAATCAGAGCTATCAGAACACAATGGCCTTGTCCTCAGAGGAAGCAGGATTGTCGTGCCAAGGCCAATGAGAGGTGAGATCCTTCCGAAAATTCACGAAGGGCACCAGGGCCTAGTCAAATGTAGGGAGAGAGCATGCTCATCTGTGTGGTGGCCCGGACTCTCTACGGAGATAAACAAGCTCGTGACGTCATGTCAGGTGTGCTGTGAACTGAAAAGAACGCAACAAAAGGAACCTCTCATCTCCACACCTCTTCCGGAGCGACCCTGGAAGAGAATTGCAATGGACCTTTGTGAGCACAACCACCACAACTACCTGGTAATCTCAGATTATTACTCCAGGTTTCTAGAGATACTGCAGCTGCCCTCGACAACGACTGCACAAGTTATCCAAAGACTGAAAACCGTCTTCGCCAGGTTTGGCATTCCAGATGAGGTGGTGAGCGATAATGGACCCCAATTTTCAAGTGCGGAGTTCAAGGAGTGCGCGAGGCAGCTCGACTTCAAGCACTGCACGTCCAGCCCTCACCACCCACAGGGCAATGGGCACGCAGAGAGAGCCGTACAGACGGCAAAGAAAATTCTCAAGCAAGAAGATCCTGTGATGGCGCTGATGAGTTATAGGTCCACTCCCTGCTCCACCACAGGCTTCAGTCCAACCGAGCTGTTGATGGGGAGGAAAATCAGAACCACACTCCCCACTCTGGAGAAAAACCTATGGCCCAGGACAGCTGTGAAAGAGAGGGACGGGAGGGAAAAGGCTAAACAGGCTCACTACTTCAACCGCCGTCATGGAGCCAGGCCCTTACCTGCCCTGCGACCAGGAGATGTTGTATTCTCCAAGTTGGACCATGAAAAGTCATGGTCTTTGCCAGCGGTGATCTCAAGCGAGAGCACCACCCTGAGATCCTTCGTCATCAGGATGCAGCATGGAGCAGAGCTACGGCGGAACCGCCGTCACCTCCAACCAGGGCCGGTTCCCCAGCCCATCCCAGCAGCGCACGGGGAGGTCACAGGGACAGACACACACTCTGACGGAGCCACCATCTTAGAGACTGTTCCTGTCAGTCAGAGTGTGGCTACACCCACAACCCCTCTACCCGGTCAAACTGTGACCAGATCTGGACGGGTGTGCAAGCAAGTCGACAGGCTTGACCTGTAGATAAGTGCAGATCATATGGCCTTTGGGGGGGGGGAAGAAGAGAAAAGAAAAGTTGTACTGACATTGATGTGATAATGTTGATTTGTGAAAAAAATAAATAAATAAAGAGAAAGTTGTACTGACATTGATGTGATAATGTTGATTTGTGAAAAAAATAAATAAATAAAGAGAAAGTTGTACTGACATTGATGTGATAATGTTGATTTTGAATTTGTATATAGTTTCTCTGATTAATGTTTACTTTTGTTGAGTTGAGAGACCAGTGTTGTTGAAAATGTCTCATTTGAGTTAAATCTTGGTTTATGCTATGTGCGTTTTGAAAAATAGCCATTTTACAGTTAAAGTGTTCCTTTGATGTTAATTGACATAACACTCAAAAGAGGGGAGATGTCATATACGGTAGTGTCTAATGCGCTTTGCCCATATATTGGGGTTATACGGTTGGTTCCACAGACGCAAATGGAAAAGGAGACAACCGGTGATCCATTAAACCAGCGGTGCAAATTAAGAAGCCTCTATTGCATTGATTTACAGCAAGCAACTTTAATTATTTTTGTTATGACAAGCTCCTGTAATTCACAGATGACATTCATAGAATAAAACGCATATGTGTGACACACACACACACACACACACACGAACACACGTGTGTGGACGATGTATGGAGAACATGAATGGAAACTGTAACTTTTTATTTTTTTATTTTTTATTTTAAATAGCAATAACCATGCTGTTATGTCATTGCTAACCACCAGTCGAACCTTAACCTCCGTAATAATAAGTAATATAATAATAATGCTATCATAATCTAAACATGAATATAGTGTGCCAGTATTGCAGAAGTCACAATGATTTCATCCTGATGATAACTCACAATTCATGGCGGTATTACATTTCCTTCACAATATTAACGTGGTGGAAGTAGAGATTGGTTTTTTTATCTACCATCTGTTCCCCCGGTTCCTTGAACCTCCATGGTTGTGTACATGGATGTACAGCCAAGCCTGTGTGCTGTGGGTGTCGGAGAAAGATGACTCCGTGGGATCCAAGGTAACAATCATCATCATCATCATCGTCATCATCATAAAAATCTGTTGTGTTGTAAGAGCATACAGTATATCCTTCCAAAACAACCGTTTACATTGGATACACGTACCGTGCAGAGCACCAGCTGCCGAGCGCATCAATGGCAAATATGATCTTGTTTAAGCAATAAAATGTGGTGGAAATCAAAATCCTCTCATTCTTGGGTGCGAATGTGCCCATAGTTAGAAGAACGTAGATATAATGTTTTACGTCTTGATGGTTTCTCTTGTCTTCTCTGTGTATTATTGTCTCTATAGTGGTCATCATACATCATATTTTTTTTATGTTCTGTGTTTTATTTTGCTTTTACCGTTGTACGACAAACGAACAAAGTTAATATTTCCTCTTCCTTTTCTCGCCGTCTGCCCGGCTGGCAGGATGTCAACTATTGATCGGCACTGACTACATTTTAGCAGTGATGGTCCATAATGGCGGTACCAAACAGCAGTCAACAAACAGCAGATCGGATTTCAGCCCACCTAGATGCAGATGGCGAGATGTCTCTGGGAGGCAGCGAGCAAATAGCGCTGCCGTCTCACTTCCGTGAGACGTCTTTGTCAAGTATGACTGCCGTGACATATTCTCTTTCTTTTCTGAGTTAAAACCACATTGTTTGCACCTCCTTACGACGGATGGATGAGTGCGTGGATGACTGTGAGTTAGAAAGGGATTGATGGGAGGACAGATGGATGAATAGATAGATGGATGGATGGACAAATTAATAGAAGGGCAACAGAGGGATAGACAAATGGATAATGCTTTCACCGTGTGTACCTGGGTAACATAGAGACCCCCGTGGTGGGGAAGTGACATTAAACATGTGTTTATTATTATTTAAATGTTGGGGTTCTGATTAAGAGCATAAATGCTGCTCAGACTAAGCTAGATTGAGCTTCTCCCGGGAGCAATTGGAGTCGGTCTGCATCTGGTGTCAATCGAGGACACAGTGTGGCCTCCGCTCATTGGTTCTGCTGTCCCGTCTTTCCCGCAGGAAGTGATGTCATCATGCCATATCTGTTGTTGGTGAGGTAACCCGCCCACTTGAAATCCAGATAGATTCAGGGAAGGAGGAACTGTTTGAGTTCACATAGCTATACGTTAACAAGTAAACTATGTAATTATGTCCAACCAAGCCCCCACAAGTTAGAAGCTCATCGCGGATACTGTAGGTCCCGGGGAGGGGGGGGGGGCAGGCAGTCAGGGTATGTGCTGCTGAGAGACCAATGTTTCTCCTGATTTACCAAGATATTGATCTTGGGAGCATGCTTCTAAGGCCATCTAAGGCCCTCTGTATATGCTACGGGTAACGCTGGTACTCCCCCGACACCACAGTGTGTGTGTGTGTGTGTGTGTGTGTGTGTGTGTGGGGGGGGGGGGGGGGGGCTGCAGTCTTAAGCCTTAAGACTGCAGCCACTTGGGTCGGCGACCTTACTTGGGAGTGAGTTTAGCACTGAAAGACACACCGGATATCCAGTGGTTACATTGCAACCTTATGAATCAGAACCTGCATCGGTTGGTATTAATATGAATTAGTAGAGGGATGGAAATATCTATGATATCAAATTCATTATTCAGTCGTCGAAATCCACACACATTTTGTGGTCCTGAGGTTGTTAGCTAGTTGTTCATTGGTTTGTTTTTCTATATTTACTTGTTAACAGGGATGGCTGTTAACATGCAATTACATGCATTTTGTATTTACAGTACTGAAATTACGTTTTAGATTGAAACCTAAACAGAACCTCTTCTAATGCCATGCCTAAACATCATAAGTCATATCTAACTGTACCAGATGGGCCCTGTCACACACCACCTGGGAAGTGGCTTTTCTGGGGCCCCTCCGACGAGTTGTTGTTGTTGTTGTTGTTGTTGTTGTTGTTGTTGTTGGAAAATGTTTGGCAGGCAGAGCAGGTGGCAACTGCTAACATGTTAGCGCTCCTCTTGAGTGTGTATGGGTTAGGGTTGTGGTGATGGCTGGTTTATCCACAGGTGTGCAGCCTCATCCAGCCCCAAGACTCTAGTCAGCCAGACTCGGGCCAGATGAGGCTGCTTCAACCACACACACACTCCACACTAACCTCATACATACCAAACATAAATGTTACTATCTCTAGCTTCATTTGCTGAATTGCTTCGGGGTGAAAATCATCCATGGCAGACAACATTTTATGGTGGCTGTTATGGACATACAACAATGTTTATCCGGTCTGTGATTACATTTGAATGTATTTTTGCCCATCTCTATATTCAATATTTGCCCCAATATACCGGTATCCTCTGCCCTCAAATCTGTTGTCACAATATAGTTGTTGTTTTTCATTTCCTCTTATTCTAATAACCACATTGAGTTTATAGTGTTATTTCCGCTGTATTTCACTCACTGTTGGTGTCTGAATCTGGAGGTGATAATTACATTAAGTACCAACTTGGTAATCACACCATTTAAGTCTCATGCTTTTTTTTTCTGAGGCCTTGTATAAAAGCATCTGCTCACAATTAAATGCGATGGCAATTTATATTCAGAGTGATGGTTTAAGAAAGGCCTGTCAGACATGACAGACTGTAGGCATTCAATGACATTCAATGGAACTTCTGAACCATGCAAACACACGCCATGTGTTAAAATGAATGGTGGATAATCACAGATCACTGACCCAACAAGTGATATATTTTTGGAAAAATAACGACACACAGGTAACGTCAAAATTAACAAAATGAATAATGGGATCTCACACACAGACACACACACACACACACACACACACACACACACACACACACACACACAGCTCATGTATGCAGCACTTCCATTTCCTGCTACTCTGCAGGGTTAACAAATCCAGAATGCTAATATAGTCCAGGTAATACCTAAAAAGTGATGTAAAGTTAGGTTTTATGAATTTTTGGCTCAGAATTATCCATGTTACCCTCACGCCTGACAGAGACCAAACATTAATGAATGAAATGGAGGAAGGTAACGATAGGTGTGTGTGTGTGTGTGTGTGTGTGTGTGTATATGTATGTGTGTGTGTGGGGGGGGGGGGTTGTCGTTGTATTATAAAGCAGCACTTAAACAATTATTAGCCCTAGTTGTGCTGCTGAGATGCTGTTTAATATTTGATGCCGCCTTCCTTTTCTCCCCCAGCCGTCACCCCCTCCTCCCCTCCACGATCCACACAACGCATATACCATCCGCATCGGTCAAACACTCCCCAAACTGGTTCAGGTGTTCACACGGGACGGGAGAGGTTTCCGACTAACTTGATTATCTTGGAGTCCTGACACAAAGAACTGAGACTCGGCCCCCCCCCCCCCCCCTCCCCCTCCCATCACCTAAAATGCAACCAGAATCCTTTTTGTCTTGCTGAAGGGCATTTGGTTGACTGTGCACCGATCTAAAAGGTTGCCTGATTGATCCGAGATGAAGAAGCCATTTTATAATTGATCACTCGGCCGTATGAGAGGCCGTTGTACAGGAATCAATGCTGCGAGGGGATAATTGAGTGTTGGGGATGGCGGTACCCTAATGGAGAGGCAAAGGAGTTAGACATGGTGGAGGACTCCGTGGACACTATGGCACGAAGATATGGCTGCGATCAGTTCAACCGATGCCATCCCTGATACTGCAATGCAATCTAGAGCGCAACAGCTTTGCTTAGGGCCCCCTGGAGGCCAGAGCCAGCACTGACTGTGACTTTTACTCACAATACTAACCTGACAACTCTGATCATCCAAACTGAGTGTGTGTGTGTGTGTGTGGGTGTGTGTGTGTGCTCATGTGCATGCGTTTGCTTGTGCGTGTGCGCGTGTGTGTGTGTGTGTGTGTGTGCGTGTGGCACAAGGCCCTCTGGCGTAATCAATATACTCTATGTGTAATCAATATAATATACAGTATTTCCTCAGTGTATTTCCTCAGTATTTGCGTATTCCTCACCCTTTGAGCAAGCATTCAATATGCATTCAATGATATGCTTCACATTTCTCTGTTGGATTTTAAATGCGATATTCTGACACATTCAGCATGTAGGGTGTGAATCTTGGAGCATGAAGTACATAGCGATAACCCGCCCCCCCTGTTATTGTCAGCACTGTCCCTGACTATAGTGTTAGCTGTTAGCTTTGAGTACTCCTCTTCTGTAGCCTCTCTTCGTCTGATCTCTGCATCCCCTCGCCCCTCCTCACCCCTCTCTCCACTCCTCACTTCCTTCCTGTCTCAATTACCCGCTTCCTGCTTCATCCCTAGTGACCA
>PIJE02000743.1:152672-232250 GCA_002895965.2 Coryphaenoides rupestris
GCATTGGTTTTTAGTTGCGTTCCCCCCTCCCTCTTCTTCCTATCATTAGCCGAAACAAAGGCACATCTGGGAGGGAGGGAGGGAGAGAGGGAGAGGGAGGGAGGGAGAGGGAGAGAGAGAGAGAGAGATTTTCTAATACAGCTGTTCTGCTGACCGCCATTGTGTTGATGTGTTCAGCTATTTCATTCAGCTGCGACTTATTTTCTACATTTTCATTTCGCTCACGTGGCAGATGTACCCACAATGCCTCTTTTCTTTAGTTTTTAGGTCAACCTCAAGGCGAACTTGTACACAATAATAATAATAAGAAGAAGAATAACCATTTCTACAATTGTTTACCACTTCCTGCCAAGGCTGTGCTGAATGTGCTGAAGCGCTGGCCCTGTGCCTGGGTTACTGGGTTACTGGGCTGCGAGGCTGACGTGTGTACGGCCAGCGACGCACGCCAATGCGCTCCGTTGGTTAACGCACACACATTGAGCCCATCCTGGTGTTTGTTCGACGCTACAGCGGCCAATCGAAAGGAGTGGGAGTGTTTGTCATGAACTATGCTCATAAATAATATTGAGATGCTTTGCAAGCGTCATGGGGACGTCGCGCATTTGTGTCGCGCCGTTGCCTCAGGTGTGGTGTGCCTCACGTATTCGACGAGTAAACCGACGTCGTCATTACCGATGAGCGTGGTTTGATAACTGATTGAGCGTAAACCCCTCTCTATGTGGCTGAGATGCTGTCGCTCATTAAATCCATTGTAGAGTCTCTCTGTCACTCTATCTGCGTCTTATATCGTCTGCCGTTATTTCATGATGCGTCGAGTGTGGTTGAAACCACGGTCAGTCAAGCCAACTTGTCCCCACAAGGACAAGTCGTGGTTGGTCGTCGTGGTGTCGAGTGTTTGTGTGATTGTGACGCAAGACAGAACGCAAAGACGCTTTTTCCAGAGTAGAGTGATCTTATCTGGAGCGTAGATTAGCGTCAGAGAGTGTCTTCATGCCGTTACCGTTTACCAACGAAACTCTCAGCAACTTCATCACCATGCTCGTGTTGATTCGGTCATTCATTTCAACTCAACAGTAAATAGCCAGCCGTTCATCCAGTCGTTCATCATCTCTGGGTTGTGTTAAATTATTTGAAAACCACAAAGATAACGATATGCGCTCCTTTTGTTAAATAAATAAAAATCCCAGCTACAACAGTTCAGTATGTTTACAGTAGGCTACAGATCTCGCTCTCTCTCTCTCTCTCTCTCTCTCTCTCTCTCTCTCTCTCTCTCTCTCTTTCTGTCTCTCTCCCCCCCGTGTGCAAATGAGGGGGATTTGTGTTTGTCTAATTGCGCAGTAAAATCGGTCCGAGACTCAATAACACGTATGCACACACACACACACAACGCGCGCACGTCTTTGACTCCTCGCCCTGGGACCACGTAAACAAAGATATCGCACGCTAAGACAACACGGCAGCACGTCTTTGACTCCTCGCCCTGGGACCACGTAAACAAAGATATCGCACGCTAAGACAACACGGCAGCCCGCTCTCTCTCTCTCTCTCTCTCCCACGCAGAGCCTCCCGGGAGCTGACGGCGTTCCTGAGTGTCCCCAGGAACGCCTGGTAGGAGTCCAGGAAGGACGATGATCTAGTCACAACAGAGACACACCCACGCTCGCACACACACACACACATTCAGTCACGTATTGCTTCTTACACACATGCACACATTGAGTCGAAAAAGATGTGTGCTTTCTTGTTGCTTTGTCGTCTTGCTTTCTTGTTGTTGGGTTTCTATATTATATAGAGTGTTTTGACGTTATGATGTCATCATCTATGTCATCAAAAGCCATCATCTAACGAGCATCGCGGTGGGACTGACGATTAGCCAATCAGGGCCGCGGGCGGGTACGTTGGGCTCTTGTGATTGGTTCAGGAAAATCGGTTAAGAGTGGAGGCGATGTCAAGACAGCTGAAGATGGAAATGAAATGTTAACGAGTTGACCATTCTGTCTGATGTCAGGCTAGCTTACTCATTATTCATATTAAAAGGCGTACAAGTGTTGGTGTCTACCCAATGCATGGCTATGCTTGGAAGCGAGTGACCATTTATATATATTATAGTATATATATATATTAAGTATTTTCTACACTTAGAGATTTAAATGAAGAGCCCAAACGCACATGGTCACATGGTATTGTGCTGAACCCCCAGATGATGGTAACGTCAGACCTTCTTGGCTACTCGTTTTGTTTAAACCACTCCCTCCTTCCCCCCCTCCCCCTCCCTCTCAAACCCTGGGTGACTTCCAGGCAAGGGAAGGAAACCTCTCCCCTTCCCCTCCTCCTCTCCTCATGTTGTTCCGGATGCAAGATCTACAACTGGGTTTTTATAGTTATGTACTACAGCTCCGCTCATATGCTTAGAGATAGAAATAGAACAGTAACCGTCTGCCTGCAGTGTTTCCAGCATTCTCTAGTTCGTCAAATGTACACAAACTCTTTATATAAGCCTATATACGTTTTTAAATGTTCAACAATTAAGCAGGTTTTCTTTCAGGGTGTCTACACCATACCACTGTTGTCTGTACTGGACAGTAGCCTATTAATTATTGCTTGTCATTATTTTACGTTTATTTATTTGGAGCCGGTTGAACGGTTACATTACTGTTGGCTTTGTGTAGAACCACGTTTTTGATTGTCGCAAGATCGGCTGGCCTTCACCCTCCTCAAGAATGTACGTTGCATGCGCACGCGCGAGTTAAAGTCCGCCATGGGTTTTGTTAAAAGAAATGAAAAGATGCGCATGTGTGTTGGTAAGAAAAGACCTGTAAAAAGACAACAAAAAAAAGAACAGACTGTAGTGGAACTGTCCACATAGGGTATTACAAAGTGGAGCGCCCGACTCGCCGCGTTCGGGTCAGACTCCACGTTTTAACAACAGCTTTGAGACAGTGTTATTTGCTTTAAATTTTAAGACGTTTTACTTTGCGAAAAGTTTTTTGTGGTTTCCCGCCGTCCCTGTGAAAGTGGTAGACACGTTTGTTAAATTTGGGTTGGTCTTTGGAATTAATTTCCCTAAAGAACCACAGGTTTCTCGGAGAATTTTGTTTATGGTTGGTTGGATTTAAAAGCAGGGGGTATGGGCGCTGTTAAGTTTGATGGAGGTTTTGGTTGTAAATGAACTTTTCTAAATATGAGAATTATGAAGAATATTGAATTTATAATGATCCAGAGTAGTGGATCAATACAAGTAAATTTGTGGTGTCTGTTTTGGTGTCGCCTTGGTTTGTTGGTGTGGTGTGCCGCGTGGTGCATGGGTGCGCTGTGCGTGGGTACAGATTGACCAGTGGGGTTAATGGTTGAAAAAAACTTACAGTTTCCCGCAACAATGGGTGTTCTTTCTTCTACGCTACACTGTCTCGTCTCTATACTCGTCGGCCATTGTATCCAATACCTGTCCTTTTTTTATAATGACTCCACCTCCTCCCAGTAACAGACCAGCTCGTTGTGTCCCAGTGGGATTGGAGATGATGATTGGAGAGTTGAGGCTTAATTGGGTAGACGAGAAAATTTGGCTGTTGGCTATTTGGTTTGTTTTAGAGTTTGGTTTCCCGCCGCATGCCCTCTTCTTTTTTTTTCACGGAATGGAGGAGGGAGAAGAGGATGAGGAGGGAGGGAAGGAGGAGGGAAGGGAGAGGGGAGGAGGGAGGAGGAGGGAGGGAGTAAGAGGAGAGTTATTTTTCTAATACTAGGCTGGTTCTGCTGGACCGCGCATTGTGTGTGATGGGTGGTTAGTAGGGCTGATTTCAATGATGCTAAGTCTGCGACTTGTTTTTTTTTTTTGTTTTTTTTTTATACTTTTATTTCTTTGTTTTTTGATGTGTTCAGCTATTTCATTCAGCTGCGACTTATTTTCTACATTTTCATTTCGCTCACGTGGCAGATGTACCCACAATGCCTCTTTTCTTTAGTTTTTAGGTCAACCTCAAGGCGAACTTGTACACAATAATAATAATAAGAAGAAGAATAACCATTTCTACAATTGTTTACCACTTCCTGCCAAGGCTGTGCTGAATGTGCTGAAGCGCTGGCCCTGTGCCTGGGTTACTGGGTTACTGGGCTGCGAGGCTGACGTGTGTACGGCCAGCGACGCACGCCAATGCGCTCCGTTGGTTAACGCACACACATTGAGCCCATCCTGGTGTTTGTTCGACGCTACAGCGGCCAATCGAAAGGAGTGGGAGTGTTTGTCATGAACTATGCTCATAAATAATATTGAGATGCTTTGCAAGCGTCATGGGGACGTCGCGCATTTGTGTCGCGCCGTTGCCTCAGGTGTGTTGTGCCTCACGTATTCGATGAGTAAACCGACGTCGTCATTACCGATGAGCGTGGTTTGATAACTGATTGAGCGTAAACCCCTCTCTATGTGGCTGAGGTGCTGTCGCTGATTAAATCCATTGTAGAGTCTCTCTGTCACTCTATCTGCGTCTTATATCGTCTGCCGTTATTTCATGATGCGTCGAGTGTGGTTGAGACCACGGTCAGTCAAGCCAACTTGTCCCCACAAGGACAAGTCGTGGTTGGTCGTCGTGGTGTCGAGTGTTTGTGTGATTGTGACGCAAGACAGAACGCAAAGACGCTTTTTCCAGAGTAGAGTGATCTTATCTGGAGCGTAGATTAGCGTCAGAGAGTGTCTTCATGCCGTTACCGTTTACCAACGAAACTCTCAGCAACTTCATCACCATGCTCGTGTTGATTCGGTCATTCATTTCAACTCAACTGTTCAGTAAATAGCCAGCCGTTCATCCAGTCGTTCATCATCTCTGGGTTGTGTTAAATTATTTGAAAACCACAAAGATAACGATATGCGCTCCTTTTGTTAAATAAATAAAAATCCCAGCTACAACAGTTCAGTATGTTTACAGTAGGCTACAGATCTCTCTCTCTCTCTCTCTCTCTCTCTCTCTCTCTCTCTCTCTCCCCCCCGTGTGCAAATGAGGGGGATTTGTGTTTGTCTAATTGCGCAGTAAAATCGGTCCGAGACTCAATAACACGTATGCACACACACACACACACAACGCGCGCACGTCTTTGACTCCTCGCCCTGGGACCACGTAAACAAAGATATCGCACGCTAAGACAACACGGCAGCCCGCTCTCTCTCTCTCTCTCTCTCCCACGCAGAGCCTCCCGGGAGCTGACGGCGTTCCTGAGTGTCCCCAGGAACGCCTGGTAGGAGTCCAGGAAGGACGATGATCTAGTCACAACAGAGACACACCCACGCTCGCACACACACACACACATTCAGTCACGTATTGCTTCTTACACACACACACACACACACATGCACACATTGAGTCGGAAAAGATGTGTGCTTTCTTGTTGCTTTGTCGTCTTGCTTTCTTGTTGTTGGGTTCAAATGACTTTTATTTTCTATATTATATAGAGTGTTTTGACGTTATGATGTCATAGAGTGTTTTGACGTTATGATGTCATCATCTATGTCATCAAAAGCCATCATCTAACGAGCATCGCGGTGGGACTGACGATTAGCCAATCAGGGCCGCGGGCGGGTACGTTGGGCTCTTGTGATTGGTTCAGGAAAATCGGTTAAGAGTGGAGGCGATGTCAAGACAGCTGAAGATGGAAATGAAATGTTAACGAGTTGACCATTCTGTCTGATGTCAGGCTAGCTTACTCATTATTCATATTAAAAGGCGTACAAGTGTTGGTGTCTACCCAATGCATGGCTATGCTTGGAAGCGAGTGACCATTTATATATATTATAGTATATATATATATTAAGTATTTTCTACACTTAGAGATTTAAATGAAGAGCCCAAACGCACATGGTCACATGGTATTGTGCTGAACCCCCAGATGATGGTAACGTCAGACCTTCTTGGCTACTTCTTCCAGCGTGTGTCATGTGTCTGATATTAAAACCGGCTGTTCATATGAGTGCGTGTGTGTGTGCCATTCTCCCTTTCCTGGTTTCACAACAACTTAGTCATTTTTGGGGTTTTTTTGCAGAGTCAGCTGCTCAAAACAACAGCTCCTCCATATGTTTATATTTATTATAATTTATTTTTGTCCCAGTGGTTCTCTGATGTCTTGCGTGTGTGTGTGTGTGTGTGTGTGTGTGTGTGTCTGGTCTTTTCCTACTAGCGGACGGCCTGGAGAAGTCGTCGCTGTCCCCGGCCAACTGCGATGTGGTGGTGAGCAGCGGCAGTCCTACCCAGCATGCCTCTGGGTCACGGCAGCATCGCGGCAAGCTGTCGTCGCTCGGCAAGCTCTTCAAGCCGTGGAAGTGGAGGAAGAAAAAGTCCAGCGATAAGTTCCAGGACCTGACCAAAGGTTGGTGCTGGTCCGTGTCCGCGGCGTGTTAGGCTACAGGACCTGACACACCACATGGTTTGTGACACCACACTGAACCATCTGGGAAGTCGTACTTTGAAAGTGTTTGGTAAAAGGGGGCAGGCACTTTCAAACAAAGGACTTGACAGACTTGTCAAGTCAAGTTAATTGTATTTGTATAGCCCTTAATCACAGTTGCAGTCTCAAAGGGCATTACAGTGATTATTACACGAACCTAGCCCTAGCCCCCCGAAGCAAGAAACGACTCCCTCAATTAACAAGGAAGAAATCTGGAGAAGGAACTCAGAGTGGGGGATCCCTCCTTCCAGGGACGGTTCAGAGTGCAATGGGTGTCATATCGGAATAAAAAGGGGCATAACAAAGCATAACAACTGTAATCGACAAAGTTTAACTGGTAAATGGAATAGTAATATTGTGATGGGGCAGGTGATTGGTGAAACCGTCTATCGCCAGCGGCAGTAGCTGCCAGTATAGTTCCTCATAGGACACTGATTGGTTCGAACCCGCTGTGCTTCGACCACAAGCGGAACTTAAAGCCTGGCCCAGACCAATCTTCAGGGAACGACAGAATGTGAACCCGCGAGGTCGGTGATTAAGGCCGGCGACGGCAACCAAAAAGCGGAAATGAGGGAGAATGGACTTTGGACGTTTTAAAAAGCTTTCATACTGGTCATTGCCCCACCACCCGCTCCAACTAGTCATGAGTGGAATGAGGGAAGGGGTGGGGAGGTGCTGGTTGTGTCAGAGGAAGCATCTGTGGAGGAAAGTAAGGAGGTCTGTGAAAGAGTCTTTTATGAGAGGGGCGGGGCCAAAAACACAGAACTGTGCAGAACTATGAACACAACTATGGAAGCGACCGTGATAAAGTCCGAAAAGGCAATTTGACTGAATGTGTGGTTGAGCACACCAATCACGAGCTGCTCAAAGGTTAGCTTTGTGCGTGTGTGCGTGCGTGTATCCAGTGTATATGTGTGTATATATACACCACCACAGTAAACAATAATAATACATACTGAACACATTGTTTGAATTTATCACTTTCTTGAATTTTCATTTAATGTCATTTTATCGATTTTCCAAAAACTATGCTTTTTATGGTGTTTTTATGACGTTTTTACATGTTTAATATAATTATGTGCTGTCATGTGCTGATTGTCGATATCCTTCTATTCTCTTCATGCTCATTGTGCAAAATAAATTCCCCTGAGGGACAATAAAGGTTTCATTCATTCGTAACGGATGAATTCATTCATTCGTTCACATGCTGTACCCCCGATCTCTTGTTTCCCATCATCCAGTACTGGAAAGGAAAATCTCCACCCGGCAGACCAGAGAGGAGCTGATTAAGAAGGGAGTCCTCATCGGAGACCAAGGTCAGTCTCCTCCTTAGCCATGATGTCATCCATCTCTCACGCTGCTGCTGCTGCTGCTCACTGCACTCCCAGGCACATCCAATGCCTCGCATGCTCATTACCAACCCACTGGAGCCTGCTCACTGACTTCTTTCTCCCTTTCTTTCTTTTCTTTCTTTTCTTTCTTTTTCTTTTTCTTTCTTTCTTTCTTTGCATAGTTTCCACTGATTCTGATGCACTGTGTGTGTGTGTGTGTGTCGTACGTGTGTGTGTGTGTGTCGTACGTGTGTGTGTGTGTGTGTGTCGTACGTGTGTGTGTGTGTGTCATATGTGTGTGTGTGTCCTACGTTTAACCAGTGCATAGTCCTCCTGAGACACATGAGCTACAGTAGGTGTTTATCAAATGGGGGTAGGTGTGACCCTAGGGGTACTTTGAAGGACCTCAGGGGGTACTCGGAACAAGTACCATCAACAACATTTAAATTGGTTATGAACTGGTTATGAAAAATAATTCCACCTTAAGAAAATTCATGAATACCCCCTTAGTATAATTTGAATAATAATAATAACACAGTAAAACGTTTGGTAAGTCATTCCACTTGGAGCATATCACTTCCAGTACTACTAGTTTGAGAACCATTGCTCTCGAGCATCACGTGGGGCGCTCCCAGCCTCAAAACGATAAATAAATACACCTCAATACTCACAGTGTAGTTTGACAGCAACACCAACCCAACCGCCTCAGTCAAGCCACGGGCAACACTCATCCAGACGCCCGATCATCAGCAGTGTAGCGTCTGACAAACGGGACACGTACAGCTCTGTTGGTACAGTGAGCCAACGAGTCTGCCATTAGTTAGCCTCGTCGGCGGTGCTTATGTGGACGGAACAGCACCAGAACTTAGTCGACTGACTTTACAGCCACAAAGGTTGTCGTGGTGGTGGTTGTAGTAATGGCAGCCAGCATGTATGACTCTATAAAACGACTCTATTTCTACTTTCTACTTCCCTTCCCGATGAGTCTGAATGTGATTGGCTGGCAAATTGTAAGTGTGTGTGAGAAGCAGTGAGCTTTATAGTCAGGATGATTTATGACATGTGATAAGTTTTAGCAATAGCCGATATATTTTCATGGTTATAGAGGCAACAAAACAACATGGAGGTAGTGTACTGTTGACACATGTTTGTGTTGTGTACATTTGGCACTTAAACTAAATATTGAGAGATTAGGACATGTTTACCTGCACTGTCGGTCTATTCTAATCGTGGTCGTGGTGCATGTGGTTTTGTTTTAAATAAGGTTAAGATAAGATGAGATAAGATACATCCCGAAGGAAATTCTTTTGCCAGAGGTTGCTCAAAAATACCAACAACATAAGAATAAAAAACAACAACATAAAAATTTATAAATAAAAACAATAGAATAATAAATGGACAGTGAATACGCCTAAAAGAAAAACATAGGTAAGATATTCAGTAAACAAAACAAGTTGCCAATGGTCTCGAGAAGTAGTAATGAGAAGTAGTATTGCACATGATATGAGGAATATTGGACATGACGATGAAAGGTAATATTGCAAGGTAATATTGAAAAGCTTTTGTTAAAATTTTAACAAGATAAAAAAAAATCCACTTCTGCGATGTGAGGTTCGAGGAGGGCTTGTGAGCCATCTTGTTTTACGTGGACGGGAAACGGAACGTGCTCGGGCACAAGCGTGTTCTACATATGTTCCACAATGTACACGTATGACACGTGTGATAAGGGTGGGGTGCACGCAGACCTAGCCTGACGTCTGTGTGTGTGTGTGGTGTGTGTGTGTGTGCGCACGGCTGGGCCGGGAGCGTGCATCATATAGTCACTGAACTGGATTGACGCTAAAAACGCTCGTACCTCCAACAGCTGATTCAAGTCACCCGAGGAAAACACGTGTGAGTTCTGACTGCAGGCTAAGTGGGCGGGGCCAACTGCCCGCAAAAGGCCCCAGGTGTTCCCAGACATTGTGACACAGAAGAAGCAATGTGGTTCTTCATTTTTCATTTAGCATTTTTTGCACTCCAAACAATAAAATCATAAAAGTTAATGACTTTCTGTACATCCCCCAAAGAGCGGATGGACAGTAAAAGACATCCGTGGCTTCAGGCCATCCGCAGAGAGGATGAAAATGGTGAACTGGCAAGCCAATAACATGTCATTTCGTTAATGTTAGAAATGTAATTAGTTTACAGAAAGGTCACTTTGGACAGACTACCAAACCGGCCAAATAAAGTGTCTGAATGACAAAAGAAAGTGACAGAAATACATGACCTGGAGAATCAAGAAGGTACTGTATATGGCCCTTGGTTGGGGTGGTCTTCGTCCGCTTAGATGGAGGCAGACTGAAACTCAACTCCTATATACAGCATATAGCCTATATATAAACTTGTATATCCATTTATAAAATCTATAAAACGTATAATTACGCCGAATCAATCATTGATCAGCAGTGACATAACCTAATTGTTTGCCCGACCGGTCATAGGAATTGGGCTCTGAATATCAAAAAAATCAACCATCATCATTGGCAAAGACCTCGGAATTAGGAATTTACCGGCAGTCAAGTTCGAGAGGCGGCTTTCACCCAATAAAGGGGCGGGGTGAGGTCACGTATTGATTGACGACTGCAGAGACCTGTGGCAGGATGTGGTGGTTGTTGAGTGAGGTGGGCTGTTAACACAACACAAGGATTTCCCTGTATGCTTCCTCCGTCTTTTTTCTGTGGCTTTGTCTTTAACATTGTCATGGTTTTATGTCTCCTTTTTCTATTTCTTTTGTCTGTGACTTTGATTGTTCACGAGCTTCACCAGTCATATTTATTTTGGTGTAATTTCAAACCAAACACAATATAGCATATTTTAAAGACAAGATATAGATCATATTCACCAAAAACCTACCAATGTTTATTTACCAAATCTACAAATAATAATAATCGTTCACCGATTTTAACGACAGAGACACTCCACCTAATTCCACTCCACTTAATTTAATAAAGCCCCTTTCCTTTCAGAAGAGGCGAACAGTGGTGGAATTCTGAACGGCCACGCCACGCCCACGGTGACATCAGAGGAGGTGCACGTCGATATCGAATCTTCCTCGCTGCCCGAGGAACAGCCGATTGGCCCAGAGGGTTCTTCTGAGGGCGGAGCAGGTAGGGTTTTTTTCAACCAATTACGTTCTCTCACGATCATCGGCATCTCTTTTGTCGCCACAATCCTGTAATCCGCTCCTTGGGACCCAGAGGGTAAAGCCGAGGGCTATTGGTGCCTTTGTTTACACAGGAACCGCACGGTACTATTAGACCTGTTGAACTCGCTGTTACGCAGCTGTGGGCAAGCTAGCTCGCGCCGGCGTGCAGCAATAACTATCAATTATTATACAATACATCCCTGGTGTTTCTAAGAGTATTGTGGTAATGAACGAGACGACTGGAGAGGGGAAGTGGAAACAGAACGGCGACTACAACAGTTTTTCGCAACAGTCTGTTGCGTTTTCTCTGACATTGCTGTCATTCTGTGGATTTCAAAACACGTCAGATTAGGTGGGTTTCCGGACAGGATTTTCAACAATACGAGCGAGGCTTGCTGTGCTTTCTGTAGCTTTTCACTCACTTTCACTCTCTGTCATTCACCAGACGGTGAGGGCCAGACCTCTCTGTCGCAACACAATAGAAGAAGAAGAAGATCTTTATTAGTCCACACATGTATTGGTCACACAACACACAGCGGGAAGTGGCGGCCGCCAAACACACACACGCGCATGCAGGGAGGGTGGCCCGTGGAAATGTGTCCTCTCCTGCTCCGGGCAGCCATCTCGACGGCGCCCGGGGACCAACAGCTCCAGGTTTTACGTCCACATCTTGGTCAGGGATGTGGACAGGAGAGGCGATCTTCACATGTTTTTAATTGGGGTTCTTTTACTCCGTAAGGAGACCCCGCGAATAGTGGAATCTGGAATCCATCAGATGGGATGTAAAATACCCCCCCCCCCACCCCACCTTGACACTGTGTGGTTCGGTCCAGTATAATACGAAAACAATCGAAAGATATTATGGTGTGTGGTGGTGGTGGGGGATTGTTCTTGTATTTTCTATGAACCGTGTCGTGGTGCGTTTTACGATGGCGAGCTGCCAGACTGTAACAGAGGTGTTATTGCTGGAAAAGAGAAATGTGTCTCAATAAAACAGAACTGTTGTCATGGAGACCCAGGCGTTTAGACCGGCGGGTCATATGTAAGATCAAGACAGTTTTAATGCCTGTGGAGAAATGAAAACACATTTACTTTGCTATGTACTCGGGCAATAACGGGTTGGGTAATACAAATATACTTAAATGCTATAAATAATGATGAAGAAGTTCAAAACAGTTCCATTTAACAAACAAAGGAAACATTTCCTGGTTTGGCTTCATGAGTGTCACGTTGTATACTTGCCAGCCACACTCAACAGCGAGATGTAAGCCACAAAGCTCTTAAACTGTACTTTAACCATTGCACAGCATTAGCTAATAGCCAATGCAACCACTTCACCAAGATTAGGCGAGATACAAGAAGCATTACTTGCAAATACCTTCTGATTTTACTATTCATTCTGTAACTTTTTCAGTGGACGAATAGATAATTCAAATGTAAGCTACTAGGCTACTGGTTAAGTATTCCTATGAATTCCATTTTTAACAGTGAGACTAAGGTCAAGGCAGGCAACATTAGACTTAATCCTGAAGCCCAATTCATACTTATTAATAATGAATATATGTATACTTGCCAACCTGCACACATTTTGTGCACCAACTACGAGATTCTTGGTCAAAGTACACAGGTACGAAAGTAAACCAAAATGGAACTTATTTTAAGATAACTTTTAATTGTTGCTGTCGTGAGGGTGCCGTTTCCCTTATATTACGAATGTGCTCGCTTTCTGTTCTTCTTCTACTTGATTTGAAATGGGGGTCGGTGAACAAAATTGCGGCGCATTAACGCCGCCTGCTGGAATGGAGTGTGGAGAAACGCTCGTGTGCGGAACCTGAGGCCGACACAGGTCTCCGATTGCAGTACAAATGGACACCGTGGTGCCTCGTACTACAACTGGGGGTTCTGTGTCGGAGCCTTTACTCTTATACCGAGCGTTTAACCCGTATGACAGAATAGGGCAAAATAGCAGCTTGTAGTCAATGGCTTGCTCTGCCCCGCCCTGTCAGTGCAGCAGCAGCGGCAGATCCTCTGGTGCTGCTCCTGCTGCTGCTGCCGGAGAGCCTGTGTGCGCTGTTCTCATCTGAACCCGGTTACCATCGACCCGGGCCCATTAGAAGATCCATGCGCTGTTTTATCTCCCGTCTTTTTTATTTCCATCAATAAGCCACCTATTAGAGATTTGAGGCTTCAAACACGGACACACACACACACATTGGGTGATGCTTGGTTTATTTTGGTCTGTGTGTGTGTGTGTGTGTGTGTGTGTGTGTGTGTGTGTGTGCGTGTGCGCGTGTGAGTGTGTGTGAGTGTGTGATTCCCAAAATTTGAATGAAGAGGGGTCCCATGTGGATTTAAATGGGCCCCCAAAATAGCGCTTTCGTACTCCGCTAATGTTGTCTGTCCCTACTGTGCACCTCCTAAGTGCTTTTCTGTCACGGTGTGAATCTTTCACCATCTCACGATTCACTTTTGATTCTTGGGGTCTCGATTCAAAATCAATTCTAGGTTCAATACAAGGGACTAGGCTACTAATTTTATGACCTACTCCAGTCCACCGTGACCTAAGGCAGTGTGGAAAATTATAGCATGAAAGTGTGTATAAGTTTATGTCTTATATTTGAACAATTTGCTGTAAATTTGCAATGTAAACACACAAAGGCAAAAAGAAAAGGCGAAAAGAAAAACAATACATTAAAAATGATTTTTGAAAGTTGTGCCTTGATTCAGAATCGTGGATCACCTGACGTGAATTGATTTTTCTTGTACCCCCCTATTCTCTTAACTCGTAACTCCTAAACATTTCCATTTCCTTCCATCTTCTGTCCAGCTGTGTCTGCGCATTTGTGTGTTGCTGCAAACTGCAGCACAAATGACTTCATTTCTCCCTCCTTCTTCTTCTACTGCTCAGAGAGGTGCGACACTAAAACCCTTCCCACGGGTAAAGTAGTGAAACCGCGAGAGGTTCCTCCGAGTAAAAAACAGCTTAGCGCCATCGTGCCCGCCACTACCAAAGCAGTGAGTGGCGCCGCGGGCACAGGCAGGCCCAAAGCCGCTGCGTCCGGCCTTAAAAAGGCTACCAACAGCACCGCTGGCAAGTCCGGATCGACCGCCGCCGCTAAAGCTAACCCCCGAAACACTAACACTGCCCGGGGTGCTGGTAAGTAAACCCTCGTTCAGTAGAACTCCCTGTTGCGCCCGAGAGTTCTCACTGAGCCCTCCTCTAGTCTCTCCGTCTGCCTGTCTGTCTGCCTGCCTGCCTGCCTGTCTGTCTGCCTGATTGCATGTGGACCCTCCTCAAACACTAGCTTGGAAAAAAAACCATTTCCTCAAGCCCCCTGCTAGAGGTTCCTCTTTTCATTGTTGTCATTTCCTGTCCTTGTGTTCGTTGTGTTCGCGGTCAAACGGTAAAAGCTCCAAGTTTTGGTGATCTGCGTGCGTCGCGTCTGTGCGTCAACATGTGACTGTGGTTTGAGGCTACCCACTATGTCATGTACATGTACAACGTGTACATACCCCGCGTTGTTCTGACACGGCCCGTAGTTGATGAGGGGAAGTGAAACCTGCAGAAAAACAGAAGTGTGGCCTTCAAGGTTCTCATCTCTCGTTCAGCTGTGATTGACCAAAGTGCGATCCAAGAGCGTACAGTTGTGATAATGTATTGAGTGCTACTATAGTCACTATAATAAGCTAATGACCTCATAATAGACCAAGTTGATGTGCATGGTAGTAACACTAGAGGGCCTACTGAGTACACTGGATTGATTCAGCTTTAGACTGACAGTTGTTGGCAGTAGCTCAGGAGGTAAGAGCGGTTTTCTGGTAACCGGAACCAGGTTGCTGGTTCAATCCCTGGGCTCCTCCGAGCTAAGTGTCGAGGTGTCCCTGAGCAAGACACCACCTAACCCTAACTGCTCCTGACGTGTTGGTTGTTACCTTGCATGGTTGACACCGCCGTCGGTGCATGAATGGGTGAATGTGAAGCAATATTGTAAAGCTCTTGCTCTGCTATGGTTTAGCAGCAAAGCCGACAATCCATATTACATTGGTGTATTATTATTATTATTATTATTATTGTTCTTATACATTTTCTGTTTTGCCTGTGTCCTCCTCTTTCAGCCAAATCCTCCAATCAGAAGAAGACTGGCGGCGTATCCAAGGCGACCCCCTCCGCGTCGACCACACCTCGCTCCCGGGGCACCAAGGATGGAGGAGGAGGAGGAGCAAGCCAGACCACTGGGACTGGCACCACCAGGACCAATCAGCGGAAGAAGGCCTCCTCGCTACCCCCCAAGGCTTCCCCAGAGACTGCTAGCCTGCCTGGGGAGTTCCAGGGTGCTGCAGCCTCATCCAAAGGCTCCCTCCTCCCCCCGGCGGAGAGGGGAAGGCCGGGTGAGGCGGACCATAGTCCCGGCTCAGAGCCCCCAAAGACTAAAGCCAAGCCCCACAAAACCCTCAAAACGGGCACTTTGCCCTCGGCCGAGCGGGGCGGCGTCAGCACCCCCGAGCCCGCCAGCGGGACCGCTCACGTCAACTCTGCCACGGAGGAGACATCTTTCTCGGCGGAGCAGGACCCGGGGACCGGCGCGCGAGAACAGGAAGTGGAGGGCGGAGCCGGCGGGGAGGCAGAGGAACGAGGGGGTGTCGCCGAGGGAGAAGAGTGGAAGCCCAGTGAGGCCGAATGTCCCATCCAGATAAACCAGAGGTGAGGGGAACAGCAAGGTAGGAGTGAGTGTGTGGGTGGGGGTGTGTGTGTGTGTGTGTGGTTTTAGCAGCCTCACCTGACCCGAGTCAGGCTGATTAGTCTGGGGCTGGGTGAGGCTGCACACCTGTGTTTGTTGTGTTGGCTAATGCAATGTACACAGGTTAAACCAGACACCAATCACACAAGGTTTATGAAGTACTGCCACGGGGACGGCTTTAAACATATTTGCTCATTCTGCTCCTGGAGAACTCCGGGTGAAGCCAGATTAACAGTACAAACTGAAGCAAGCTCACAAATGTGAAATGTGCCCAAATCTACTGAATAATATTGAAGTAGTTAATTCGCTAGTCTGGACTTGGAAAGTCCTTGGAAACTCTTTTCAAGGACTTGATGTTTAAGAAGGTGTGGGCTATAGAGAGAGATTTGTCTCATAATTATTAATACTAATAGGATTCAACTTGTGCCTTATGTTACACCTGGAGCACTGACATTTTTCTCAAATTTCAAAGGATTGGCTGGCACAAGAATTTCCTTTGAGATTAATAAAGTTCTTAAAGTATCTTATCTTATTGTCCAAAAACTTTTTTCAATGAATGCACATGTGTATGGACATTTTGGTATATGTGCAAAATGTAAAATGTGGATTCACAAATACAGTTGTGGTCAAAAGTTTACATACACTTGTAAAGAACATGTATGTCATGACAGTCCAGAGTTTCCAATAATTTCTACAACTCTTATTTTTCTGTGATAGAGTGATTGGAGCACATACTTCTTTGTCACAAAAAACATTCATGAAGTTTGGTTCTTTTATGAATTTATTATGAGTCTACTGAAAATGTGACCAAATCTGCTGGGTCAAAAATATACATACAGCAACATGAATGATCAATGTAGGTGATGTAGAAAGTTGTGTCAATCAAATTATCTTTGTGGTCTCTTAACTTCTTGTGAGTGATTATGATTGACTACAGCTGGTGACTTCTCTGACTCATTTAAATATGACTCATTTGATACAATCATTAGACTCAGACACAAACACTACAATGGGAAAGTCAAAGGAGCTCAGCACAGATCTGAAAAAGCGGATCATTGACTTGAACAAGTCAGGAAAGTCACTTGGAGCAATTTCAAAGCAGCTACAGGTCCCGAGATCAACTGTGCAAACAATTGTTCGTAAGTATAAAGTGAATGGCACAGTTGTGTCACTGCCACGATCAGGAAGAAAACTAATGAAAAAATAATGAAGAAGGAGGATTGCCTCCAAATTCTTCAGCAGAACCTAAAATCATCAGCCAGAAGGTTGGGTCTTGGGCGCAGTTGGGTGTTCCAACAGGACAATGACCCCAAACACACATCAAAAGTGGTAAAGGAATGGCTAAATCAGGCTAGCATTAAGGTTTTAGAATGGCCTTCCCAAAGTCCTGACTTAAACCCCATCGAGAACATGTGGACAGTGCTGAAGAAACAAGTCCATGTCAGAAAGCCAACAAATTTAGCTGAACTGCACCGATTCTGTCAAGAGGAGTGGTCAAAGATTCAACCAGAAGCTTGTGGATGGCGACCAAAAGCACCTAATTGAGGTGAAAATGGCCAAGGGACATGTGACCAAATATTAGCATTGCTGTATGTATATTTTTGACCCAGCAGATTTGGTCACATATTCAGTAGACCCATAATAAATTCATAAAAGAACCAAACTTCATGAATGTTTTTTGTGACAAAGAAGTATGTGCTCCAATCACTCTCTATCACAGAAAAATAAATTATGTGAAACTCCATGACATACATTTTCTTTACAAGTGTATGTAAACTTTTGACCACAAAAGTTATTTTACAAGACACAAGTTGACTCCTATTAGTATTGATCATTATGAGCCAGATCTCTCCATAGGGCGTTTGGCAAACACTTTTATGCAAAGCGACTTACAAAGAGTACATTTGTTGAAGGAGACAGCAATATACAGTATCTCTGTGGTACATAAAGATAAGAATAGAGCAGGTGTCAAACATTCATAGTAGCAAAGCTAATAGAAGGAGTTTCATAATTGCTAGGTTGTCTGCATAATAGCTGGGATAAGAGCAGAAGTGCCATTCTGAGTGCAATACCAACATCTAAGAACATACAATATGCTAAGCAATGCTCAGTACTATCAATAATGGAAAGATGTACAAACACGTAAGTTAGTGCTAGGTTTAGGAGAGGGAAGGCAGGGGGAGGGGGGGGTTATGCAGAGTCCAGGTGAACTCCAGGTGGCTCATACTAATGCGACCCCCTCCTGAAGGTCAGCGGAGGGCAATGGGCAGCAGGGCCCGAGCGTGAACGTGGAGCAGCCGGAGGTGACGGTCATCCCCGACAGGCCCCGGGACAGCCAGGCCAGTGACTCCGACTCGGACGGGCCCATACTGTACCGCGACGAGGACGACGAGGACGACGAGGAAGACGACGAGTACACAAACAGTACGGCAGTCTTTATATGTGTAAATGTGTCCGTTTAAAACAACAGAGGAGTCGTTTTATTCACAAGTCGTGAATAAAACGGAGACATTCCAAGCCTCGTTGAAACATGCATCGCTAATTAATTTATTTATGAGAACCGTTGTTAAGTTATTGAATGATTTATTACTACTGCATCAATTTTAATGCTAACAAACTGGAAATATGGGTTTATTTTTAGACAGTGTAATTTTTAAGAGGATAAAGGCTTTTATGTTTTTGCTTTATGTCAGACTTGTGCATAACTCATAAGTGATCCCAGTTTATGTATGATGGTTCAAAATGTAATGCAGGGCACTGTGTTCTTCCTCTGTGCCCTCCATACCGTGTTCATGATCACGGGTTCAGCATGACAATCGATTATCTATAAATATCCATCTGGTGATAGGATTAGCACAAGACACACACACAAACACACAGCACAAGAAGGTCTGTGGAGGACCTAGCATGGATATAAACATCTAAAGTTGAAAGCAGTTGATTGTTTCTTTGTTTTAATGCATTTTATGATTATTGCACATGAGACGTCTACATGTTGCATTCAAAAGGGTTGACTGTGTCAACTCAAAACAATCAGTAATAGTACATAGTATGGACAATAAAAAGTACAGTAAAAGTTTTCTTCTGAATAGTGTTCTTATAAACATGAATACTAAAACAACTCTGAGCAATTAGTAATACAGTACATAATAAGTACGGGAAAAGTGACAAGTAAAGTAGCAATACTCTGGCTGCTCTGGTGCAAAAACGTATTAAAAATGTCCGTGTGCAGTACAGTAATATTCCTAGACTAGCATAAAATGCTATGTAGCCGACTTCCTAGTGTAACTGAAGGTCTACCCCTGTCAGTCTAGTGTCATTGTGAGTCCAATAATAGTCCAATAATGTGTGTGTCTGTATGTGTGTATGTCTGTGTCTGTGTCTTTGTGTGTGTGTATGTCTGTGTCTGTGTGTGTCTCTGTGTGTGTCTCTGTGTGTGCGTGTCTGTCTGTCTGTGTGTCTGTCTGTGTGTGTGTGTGCGGGCGTCTCTGTGTGTGTGTATGTCTGTGTCTGTGTGTGCGGGCGTCTGTGTGTGTGTGTCTCTGTGTGTGTCTCTGTCTCTGTGTGTGTGTCTCTGTCTCTGTGTGTGTGTGTGTGTGTGCGTGTGCGTGCGTGTGCGCGTGTGTGTGTGTGCGACAGGCTCCCTTGCCAGTAAGATCCGCCGGAGGGACACCCTCAACATTAAACTGAGGAACCGGCCCAGCAAGCGGGAGCTGGAGGAGAAGAACATCCTGCCTCGCAGCTCCGAGACCGAGAGGCACACGCTGCGCCAGCAGATAGGCTCCAAACTAGTCAGGTACACACACACACACACACACACACACACACACACACACACCCACGTGCACACACGGGCTGGCGCACACACGCACGCACGCACACACACACACAGCATGATGCGGGCAGTTGTTTACCAAATCCAAACAGACTTGCTGCCATATTTACCCTTCAGCTGTGGTGGCCAGATGGTGCCTGCAAGTTATTAGTATGCATCTGATTGTTGGCCAAAAACAAATGCATATGGATGAAGGTTAATTATTAATTTTACTGAGGCTAGTGTAATTCATGTACGGTTTCTGACATTTGTTGATATTTTGTAATTCCAAAAAATGAATGTTTGTTTGTCACAGGCGCTTGAGTCAGAGGCCCAGTACAGAAGAGCTGGAGCAGAGAAACATCCTGAAACGTAAAGACACACACGCAACAAGCACACGCACGCAAACACACACACACACACACACACACACACACACACACACACACACACACACACACACACACACACACACACACAGATAATGACATTCATCTGAATTCACTGTAAAGTCGCTTTGGATAAATGTGCCTGCTAAATGGCAAATAACAGATTTTGAAGGTATTCATTGAAGATTAACTACTTTTTACAAAATGAATGCTACATTGCAGTGCTAAAGAACTCTTCTTGCCTGTGTTTTGTTGTATAAATGGTAAATGGATTCACCCATTCATACACACATTCATACACCAACCTTGCAAGGTGACAGCCCAGCTCGTCGGGAGCAGTGAGCTTTGGTGTCTTGCTCAGGGACACCTCGACACTTGGCTAGGGGGAGCCTGGGGATCAAACCAGCAACCAGGTGCCAGACAACCGTTCTACCTTTTGAGAATGGTGAATGCCTTTAGACAATCTGAGGGCTCCAGTTCCCTGAGGTCGACACATCTCCAGTTTGTCCGAGACACTGCCAATATGCCACCCGCAGTCGTTTCTCCATTTGTATATTTTGTATTTTATTCAACGTCCATCACCAGCTTTTAATCATGCACACTGAAGTAAATATCTCAGCCGTGGTAAGTCTGGTTCTTTTAGTACGCCTCGGTATTATGTCGAGGTGCTTTTATTATTAACAGCGGCCGCTGTGTCATAATTTCTGCTCACCTCGGTAACCAGGCGATATTTGGTTTAGATGCAACAGATATATTGCTCCAAAGGACACGGTGACCTGACCTGCTCGGTAGGAGCAAGTGCAGACCTTTATTATATAATGTACACACTTTTTTGTTTTTTACTTTTGAATAATCCTTTCAGTTTGCCGTGGTGTTTAAAGCAAAGAATCAAAGTGGTGCATCGAAAAAAGTTCGCTGCCAAGCACCCATCCTTTGGTACTTTGAAAGGCGCTTACAACAAAATTATATATTATTATTATTATTATTCGAGGTTGTTTTGCTGCATGAAAGGGAGAAAGTTGCCATTTGTGTGTGTGCGCGTGCCTGTGTGTGTGTGTGTCCGTCTCATTATCGCACCGTGCTGTTGATTAAACCGTGGAAAGCCTTGTAATGTAATCTAATGCCTCGTCGTTTTGACGTGAATGCGTCTTGAGGGATTACGTGCGCAGCCAGGCTACGAGAACGATGACAATCTGAAAGAAAACAGGTTTTGTTTTGTGTGCGTGTGTGTGTGTGTGTGTGCGTGTGTGTGTGTGTGTGTGTGTTGTCGGGTGCAACTCATTTGTTTGGGTTGACCGGCCGAAACAACAACAGCATGCGGAGGCGGACATGTTGCTATGCATCAGTTAAGGCTTGTAGGAGTCATGGTGAAACGAATACATATGTTGTGCCTCTATTTATAGTAGACTAAGCACGCTATCTGAAAAAGTACAGTCTAAAGATGTTATGTTAAATCTATGAAAAGAAAAGTCGATTACCTCCCAAATTGATGCATATACTGTGTGTGTATATATATATACAGTATTATGTATATTGGCTGAAAACACACAAGCATGTATGTTATATATATGAAAACTAAACACGTCCACGCACACATGCTATGGGAAAGGGGAGTGAGCAGGCTGTTTACTCTGGAGGCCCAGTCTCTGATGGGACGTCTAAAGATCAAAGATCAGTCAGGATCCTAAGGTCTACATTTTCACATCCGTTATGGCGCACACACACACACACACACACACACACGCACAACACACACACACACACACACACACACACACACACACACACACACACACACACACACACACACACACACACACAAACACACACATTAGTCACTGTTCCCATGATATTATGATACATATGATATTATTTCAATAGCAATGCACAAAGTGCTTTACATAAATAAATACAAGAGTGTATCAGTAGCTCTTCTTTGCTGCACACCACCTAGAGTGGCTTTTCAGGGTCTCCTCCAACCTGCTAGCTCGCTCTGAGTGTGTGTGTGTGTGTGTGGTGACGGCTGGTTTAACCTGTGGGCATTGATTAGCTAATGCACCACAGGTGTGCAGCCTCACCCAGCCCCAGAATAACCAGCCTGACTCAGGCCAGGTGAGGCTGCTTAAACCAGCCACCAACCACACACACTCCACAATGACGTTACGTTCTAAATACACTATTATTGAGGGGCGGCAGTAGCTCAGGAGGTAATAGTGGTTGTCTGGCAACTGGAAGGCTGCTGGTTCGATCCCGGGCTCCGTGTCGAGGTGTCCCTGAGCAAGACACCACCTAACCCTAACTGCTCCTGACGTGTTGGTTGTTACCTTGCATGGTTGACACCGCCGTCGGTGTATGAATGGGTGAATGTCAGGCAACTGTAAAGCGCTTTGGATAAAAGCGCGATATAAATGCAATCTATTTACCATTATTGTATACACATTGTGATTATATTAGCATATGCCTAATTTAGCAGGGGTTTTTTCTGTAGAAATTGCAGATTGCTGTTGTTATTGTTCTTATTAATGATTCCTGGTTCATCTCTGCATGCAGAAAAGAATCTAACTGAGGAGCAGGAGGCCAAGCAGGAGATCAAGAGGAGACTCTCCAGGAAGGTAAGGCCTGGTGCACCGCAAATCTCTCTTATCATAGCATGCTGGATTTTTATTACATGTAATTTTGCCAAGCTATTGAAATATTTGTGTTGATATGGTATCTAGGGCAAACATTTAAAACAGGTTCCTTTTTGTAATATTTGATTATACTTTATATTTGAATTGCTATTATTATTATTATTATTATTATTATTATTATTGTTATGTTGTTGTTAAAAAAATAATAATAACATATAATAATAATAATAATAATATTGTTATTATTAACTCTTCCACATGCCATGTTTCTGTCTGTGCTGACTCTTCTGCACTGTTCTGCGTAGCTGAGTGTGAGGCCGACGGTGGCGGAGTTGGTGGCGCGACGCATCTTGTGTTTCAACGAGTATGTGGAGGTGACAGACGCCAAGGACTACGACCGGCGAGCTGACAAGCCCTGGACGAGGCTCACGCCCGCGGACAAGGTAGGTGCCCCCCCCCCCCCCCCCCCCGCCCTACCTGAAACACAACCAGAAGTGGATGCACGGATATCTTGAAGTTAATCGTAATCCCTGTTAAAGCTGCTGTAGTTTAGATTCGAGAGTTGTAGAGACGGGACAGAGCAGAACCGGGCGGAAGAGGGCAACATTTTGAAACTAAAGTCCTCCCTCCCTCCCTCCACCATTTAGAAGTGTGGTGTTTCAGGCACCCGTGATTGACAGTCAAAACAGATATTCTTAGAGAGCTTTTCACTCACTGACAGCTGATGGATGGCTATGGTATTCCTAACAAATGTAAAGTAAAGGCGGTAGCTCTTAAATCTTACCTACAACACCTTTTTAATAACGGTCTGTTGCTGCATCATATGGAGAAGGATACTAGCAAAAGTCATTCTAATCTGAATTTCTTGGACCCCACAAGATAATGAAAAAGCAACAACAATGTAAATAGCAATTTCAGTTTTAATTTCAAGGCAAAAACAAAACCACAGCCTGAAGGCAAAAAGTGTTCTATTGCATCCCATACATAAGCCTTTTTGTAATATATTTTTATTTGTATTTATTTAACACTTGTAATGCATGGCAAGTACAGTCGCAAACACTGCTGCCTTTGCTGCCTTTCACCAATTGCTGCCTTTCACCAAGACAATTTATTTTTCCTATTAATAATAAATTGCATACAAAATAAATCACCTGCGTCTCTGGAAATTGCGAGGATTACAATTGTCTCCATTTATTATGTATCCCTGCAACGTGACGAATGGTGACATTAACAAACAAACAAACAAACAAACAACGCTGATCTGTTGTCGCTGAAGGGGCAAACAAACACCAGCAGAAGGATTCATGATTATTTTTCCATGTTTATTTAAATTCAATAAAATACAACGGGATGACTTGTTGGCTTCTTGTCAGGCTTTGAGTTTGTGGGGAGAGCAGCTCTGGAACATTATGCTGCCCCACGAACATTCTGCCTCAGAACTACCCCCTGGTGGTCACCGTTGGAAGTGCACATGTCGTTCCATTATCAGAATCAGAAAACAGCTTGATTGCCTTAGTTTTTGCAAACAACAAATGTGCTTTTGTGTGCTTTTTGGTGCCTAACATTGAACGTTAAACGGAACAGAAATGTAAAAATAAATGCTAAAAATCCCCCCCAAAAAAAATATAAAAATGGTTTACTGTAATTGATGACAAGGACTGAAGGAAGTTATTATACCCTATTCACTGAAAAGAATGTATTTAATTTATATAAGATTAAGGTTTTCAAATTGTGTGTGAGTATGCCTATGTGCTTGCTTATTTCTGTGTGTGTTTGTGTTCACTTGCTTGTGTGTGTGTGTGTGTGTGTGTGTGTGTGTGTGTGTGTGTGTGTGTGTGTGTGTGTGTGTGTGTGTGTGTGTGTGTGTGTGTGTGTGTGTGTGTGTGTGTGTGTGTGTGTGTGTGTGTGTGTGTGTGCGCTCCTCCTCCTGCTCCTCAGGCTGCTATCCGGAAGGAGCTGAACGAGTTCAAGAGTCACGAGATGGAGGTCCACGAAGACAGCAAACATTTCACCAGGTGACTCGCCTCCTTCCGAGCGGCTTCACTGATTGGCTCACTCACCGCTTGTTGGTTTCCCAGCAACAGCAATCACATCCTATGTATATATATATGTCGCTACCTAGCTAGCTAGCTGTCAAAGTTAACTAAAATTCTGCACTTTTCCATTGCTAGTTTAAGCGCGCCACATTACATCGATCTTACACAGGGACATAAAGATGTGATCGCCAGTCTGAGTCTTGTGTGTCTCACAGCTTCCAAGTAAAGCTGTCGGGCAGCAGCACTCCTATCTTGGTAGAGCCATTGTTTGCATCATACTGGATCTTTAATCTCTACTGATCTTTCATGACTTTAAATCTCGACTGATCTTTCGTGATCTCTTTAATCTCTAGTGATTCTTTTTGTGGATCTTTAATCTTGACTGGATCTATAGTGATCTTTAATCTCGACTGATCTATAGTAATCTATACTGAGGTAATGGGACATTTAGCTGACAATTGTTGCTGTTGCAAATTGAGTTGTGAATTTCAAATGTGTCGTTTCCAGGGGCTGGAAACATAGATTGTTGATTGAGGACCATACTGGTAAATTGCTTGACCTGTGTGGGTCCCTGGGGTTATCTGTTTTTCGTGTTCATACTTAAAAAAAAAAAAGGATCACACACTACATTTGTGTGAGATAGGCATACTTGTTGTGCTAAATGTAGTAATCTGTGAGAATTTCTGAAACAATTATTTGTTTTGTGTTGTTGCAGTTCCAATAATAAATATATATACACATGTCCCCTTTTAAGGTACATTTTTAACAGAAAAAAAATATGAAGATTACGATTTGATCGCAATTAAATATTGAATGGATTGGCCACCTAATATATATATTAACTAATAACTCATCCATTTCAGGTTCCATCGGCCCTGATGGCCATCTCTGGTCGTCTGGACTCCTACCGGCTTCATCCGACGTTCCAAAAATTCGTCCCTCACCTCCATCTGCTTTTCATTGTTTCTTACGCATCTCAGGTTTAGAGAAGAAAGAAGAAAATACAGATCTTGTAGACGGCCTTGGATGTCTTCTGACACCGAACACACAAGAAAAAACGATTTGCACATTTGCCCAAGATGAGAATCGGAGTTTGGTAAAGGGCTCAAAACATTTATATTTATTTGAGAGCTACAATTGGAGCATTTCTTATTTTGCCAAATGTTTTATGTTTTAGTTTTGCCAAATGATCTCCAAACCAAAGCCTTCTGCAACCGAGAGGAGACGGAAGGGGTGGGGGGGGGGATTGAAATGTATGAGTTTGTGCTTTCACGTGGCTATCTTAAAAACACAGACGGCGATTGTAGAGTGTGTCATAATTGTGAACAAGGCTTGCACAGCGAAGCAAGTGAGGCTTCATGGCCATATATGGACATCCTTCCAGGGAAGGAAATGAGGTTCCTAGTAATCTATCGTCATGTGCTGCTGCTGCTGCTGCTTCATCTCATCCAAGTGGCCCGAGAGGAAAAGAGAAACGTTTGTCTGTGTGCATAGGTGCCTGACTGGGAGCGTGGTCATGTGGTCGTCCCACTGAGCGCGACCTGCGTCAACAACACGCGTCACCACTAGAGGGCGCAGTGTGTACATGAGAAAATACAAAAAGCTGGGGCAACAGAGAGCAGCACCAGACGTGTGTTTGTTGTAGTAGCCAAAGCCATTAGTGTACATAAGGACAGATGCAAAGAAAATGTCTGGCCGTAAGATAGCTGACATAAAAGCACAATGCGCTGTCAGCCATCCAGCAAATTTACTCACGAGATTGTATTTTATGTTCCCATCTTTGCTCTTTGCGGTGCCAAGGGTGGCACCTATAGTGCCGTTAGTCTATCACCGATTCATTACAGTTGAAGAGCGCCCATCAAGTGGCGGAGGCTTTATTTTCCGCTTCGACTTTTTAAAAGAAAGGCGCTTGCTTTTTTAATCCTCACAGACTTAAAGTTGGGTGCAAACGGTGCATTAAATTAACCTTTCATGATCACCGAGTTGCACTGATTAGACTTTTTAGGCGCCCGGGCAAGGCTAGCCGAGGTTCATAAATGTGAAATGACCCCTGACAGGTGTAATAAACACGTGAAATACAGCGCCGCAGTCCAACGGGAAGATGATGACCATGTCTGATTTAGTGTTCGCCTGTCTCGAGCTGAGCTACCCATTCTCACCGGATACGACTCCTCGAGGTTTATAGTTACTCCGGCCGAAGGGGGCGGTTTGAAGACATTGCCTTAAAGGGGCCCTATTATACGACATGGTGTGAGCGGGATTGGCCATTACGAGCCGGTTCAAAATGTCATTTTGCCCACCTAGATGTGGACATTTGTCACACAATGACAATTTTTAAACTGACTTTAATGGCCAATCCCGCCGACACCTTGTAGTATAATAGGACCCCTTTAAATTGACCTTGAACTCGGCAATCGAAATGAGAATGTGCTAGATGTTGTTGATATACAGGCCTATACGGGGGAAATACAACCTTTTTGGCAGTCAAGGATTTTGATTGTCTTTCATGTCAATGGAAACATGGAAAAGGAAGAGGTTGTTGTTGTTTTTCTGGTCACCGAAAAAAATCAATGCTTCAGATGTGGCAGTATGAATATGAATGCGTGGCGGTGGAATATGTAGGAGTATGATGGAACATAAGAAAATCTGCTCCGCTCTCCAACACAATTTCTGCTTATGTTAATGTGTCCATAATGTTAACATATTTAATCACAACGTGTGTTCTTGTGCCTTCGAGCGGATATTAGCAGAGCTGTGTGGCTGGGATTGAGCGGTGTGTGTGTGTGTGTGTGTACTGTATTCTCTACTCCACAGGACACTGTGTGCTTTCAGATGGAAACTCTAATAGACAGGTTCACTCTATCCACCCTGGGGATTGTAGGGGTATCAAGCTGGGACGAAGCACCAACCAGTATTCAAAAACATGCATACATGTTCATCTTGTTATATTTATACATATATACTGTTATATATATATACTGATTATTTTGTACAGAATGTATATCAAGCTGTGCATACATGGGAAATGAAGTTTACTATAATGATGTCATATATATTGTCGCTTTATGAATGTAATGAAGATATGATTGCTTTTATTTTATTATTTTTTCTGTTGTTCCCCAAACATGGTCTGGTGTGCAGTATACGCTGCTGTGATCAGACCAGGGACTTTTGCTCATATACGGCATAAATCGCCGTGCCGTTGCCAAAACGTCACTTGGTCTAAACATGAACCACACATTGTGTATAATATGAACATTAAACTGTTGGATAGTGGAACGGCCTATCTTTTTATTCAACAACCACACCCGCGCTGTGATGAGGAACGAGTCACGCCAAGATGAAGACTTGGTGTGTCTCAGAGAATGTTTTAACTGCGTTCAGATTGATATTGCCTTCCAACCCAGTGAGATCATGGGGATGTGTTGCTCCTGCAAATATTAGTACTACATCCTACTGTGCTGTCGGCCTGGAGAAGCACTGTTGCAGCCACCTGAAAGGCAAACAACTATTATTATTGGTAATCATAACAGAAGGTGCCTAGTATGTACCTCTTGTATTAGAACAAACACAATCTGGGAGCACACCAATTTGAATTTGCCGGAAGACATTTAGCATTTGAACCTGCCAATATATCACGCCTGCTATTTGTATTATTGTATGATAATTATCATGATATAGTTCAACTACAGTATGTTAGTTATTGCCTATTAGTGTACCAAACTCCATAGGGCCACTTGATATGTCAGTATCAAGTCGTGTTACACATTAACATTACACAATAACAGTGTTACACAATCAGAAGAAAAAAAAGAAGTAAAAGGGTTATTATCTGCAAGGTCTGTGCTTTACTCAACACCCAATGAAATGGGGCCCATTAAAACTCAAAGGGACCAGTCAGGGCCAATAACCGCATGCTTGCCATTCAGTGCTAATGGAGAGACCAGTCTAAAAAGTGTGATGTTTGGGAAGTACAATCCTATTCAGACGTCATGCAGATGAAGAGGTCTTAAATGGGATTAAACCACATAGTTTCCCGTTGCTATTGTTATTTTGTACAGCTGTCATTATTGGGCCCCAGCATCCAGCTGCATCCGACAAAGTGTTTCTATTCTCATCAAATAATCATTCAGTGTGAGTTTGAATGCATGTCTTTGTTCATTTTGAGCGTCGATCTGTCAACCACAACCAATTGTGAGAGATAACGGATAAAATGTTTTTTCTCCGACATGCTGAATTAGTGGTCTTCCAGGAATAGGCCGCTGCTGCTCACTCCCAACCTTGTGTTTGTCATTCATGCCCATTTAGTTGTCCACCCTTCTCAATCATTTAGTGCTTCTCTTCACAAATGAATGTTTTCCTTCGTTTTCACACAAAAGGTCCATCCAAATAAATAAATAAATAAATAAATACATAAATACAAAGAAAAGGACAAAATACAGAACCATCCTCTCATTCACGTAGAAATGCATGGAATCATTTTGTGTGATTTAGGTACTCGGCTAGTTATGGATATTTTCCTATATATCATATATTATATATATATATATATATATATATATATATAATATTACCAGTGCTTAGATAATTTATTTCAGAGTATGGCTGTGATTTTGTCTCTTATTTCTGTGAAAAACAAGAGGACCACCCCCCCACCCCCCAATACCAGATTGAAATCATCATATTTGTTTACTTGGAAATGCACTTTCATAGAACTGTACTGCTTCAATACTGCACTAGTGATTAATATACATAACCTGACAGAGCATATGGAGATACATTATTCAGTCATGCTTTACTGGACCCCTCAAACGCGTCCAGAATAGTAAATGCTAAGCTAAGGGGCACATTAACTGCATCTGAAACCTTTTCTTTTCTAACTGTCATGCATATATGTAAAGATGACGATGGGCAAGATGCAATAGAAGCTGTGATGTCTGACTCCCAGCTGACAGGTACTGAGTTAAATCCCCAATCGGGCACCTGTTCATCCTGCTCTTGAATGATCCACATCTGTATTCGCTGTACAGTCGCTTTGATTAAAGCAACAGTAAATCGATTGAGCATTTGACCAAATGGAGTTTAAATTCCAGTGCTGCCCACTTCTACTCAAGGACTTAGGGCCGGTTTCGTGTTCAGGTATTAAGCCTAGACATCGACTAAATCACATTTTAAACTAGGATTTATTTAAATGTCTTTCTCAGACATGGATTAAATTAGTCTCAGACTTGCCCTAGTCCTGATTTAATTTGATTGAGGAAGGCTGATTGAGGCTGATTGTTGTGCGCAGTTTCGAGTGGTCATCTACTGTGGCTGGAGTTCGGGTTCTGGTTCAGGTTCAGGTTATGGATTGTCTGTAGCAAAGCAGAGAGCTCGGGAATCAATGTGAAACAAGGCAGTATCACCAGGAATGATTCAAAGTTTATTTAGATACATAGAGCATATACTGTATACCTTTTGGGATGGGAAGAACAGAGGAGCATTTACATGTAGACACAACAAAGCAGATATGGAGACGCACCCCCCACGTTGACCTCCCATTCCCACCAAGGACAGCAAGGTCTCACGTTGACCTCCCATTCCCACGTTCGACGACAGCGACACTCGAGGACAACACCAGCGAGTGCATCTCAGAGGCATCCCAGGGCCAACAGATAAGAGTGAAGCTAACTACACTAGTCACGTAGGCCAAACAGCTAACTAGTCACGTAGGCCAAACAGCTAACTAGTCACGTAGGCCAAACAGCTAACTAGTCACGTAGGCCAAACAGCTAACTAGTCACGTAGGCCACACAGCTAACTAGTCACGTAGGCCAAACAGCTAACTAGTCACGTAGGCCAAACAGCTAACTAGTCACGTAGGCCAAACAGCTAACTAGTCACGTAGGCCAAACAGCTAACTAGTCACGTAGGCCACACAGCTAACTAGTCACGTAGGCCAAACAGCTAACTAGTCACGTAGGCCACACAGCTAACTAGTCACGTAGGCCAAACAGCTAACTAGTCACGTAGGCCACACGGCAGAGTGGAAAGTTACTGGCCCACAATATTAATACATCCACAACTCCCAACACTGATAGAGCTGATAGAGCTAATCCAGTTAATCCAGGTCTAAATTAAACCTGGCCAGAGGCAGGTTTAACTTCAGATTAAAGGGTATTTGCTTCAAGGTTCACATGGACGACAGAGGAAAATGGATTACCTTGACTATTTCAATGATGATCAAAGACCACCACAGAGACCAGAAATAATTCAAGAAATGTGCATATGGTATTGTGGAGTGTGTGTGTGGTTAGAGTCTGGTTTAAGCAGCCTCACCTGGTCCCGAGTCAGGCTGGTTAGTCTGGGGGCTGGGTGGGTGAGGCTGCACACTTGTGGTGCGTTGGATAATTAACTCAGCAATACACCGGATTTTCAACATTCACCTGTGTCCTTTTGGAGAAGTCAATTTATTAGCGTATAGCAGCAGCCAACTGCCCCAGCCCCAGACTAACCAGCCTGACTCCAGGTGAGGTTCCTTAAACCAGCCACCAACCACACACACTCATTTATTATGAGTGTTATTATGGATTAAGTCATAGCTATAGATCACTGTTATAGGTGTCCAGTCAAAGGTTACCAAAATAATGATTATGAATAATGATTGCAAGATTTGGCACCTTGCAATCATTATTTATATATACAAATAAAACGTAGCTTAAAATGTTTAAGCTGTACAATGTGTTGTATACAATGTTGTATTACTTTGAACATCAAATGTATGTGTGCATAAAACCAACACGATTGAAACTGTACGATGACAACCACGTGCAAGTAAGTCACTGCTTGCCTGTGGCAGAGCTGTGTTTTGCTCATGGCTGAGATTTTGTACAATGTTAAGGCCCATCCACGACATGAACCATGGCTGTGAAATAAACAAACATGGATGCACACACACACACACACACGCACACACACACACACACACACACACACACACACACCACGCAGACTTTATACTCACTACAAGAAAGAATACACAACCCTGTAGGGTGGCCCTGACCGTTCTGAGGATAAATGCACTAATTATTTTTTAATTCAGTGTTTGTCTCCAGAGGCTTGTGTTATGCTCATTATGGGCTGATCATATTGTTGCCGGAGTCGGGGAGTTAAAATAAAATATCAAATAATAATAATATTTGCTGATTTAAGTGTTGTGTTTGAGTTTTGGCGTATTGAACATACTGCCAGTCCCGTAGTGCTCGGGTGAGACGATCTATCGAGGGGGTTGATGGAAATGGCAGAAGCAGAAGAGATGAGGCAAAGAATGGGGAGCAGATAGTTTGCTAAATGGCGTTCTGTAGCAGTGAAGGGCAACGGTAATTGGATTACAGAATCATTTTGTAGATTTCACCCGGGTGACTCGGAGGCCTTGCCAGCATCTGGCCGGGCTCCCGGGGTAATCACCAAGAGAGTGGATGTGGACGCCGCCCAAATGAGATGCAAGTCCGGCACTGCTGCAATTATCCGAAAGCAAAGTAGCCCTAAATAATAGTGTTTTTTGTTTTTCGTGACAAACACACACGCACCCACACCCACACACGCACACAATTTGTGGGTGTTTGTTGTTTGGGGGGGGGGGGGGGGGGGGGAACAGTGTTGATTAGACTTTTAGGACATAGACAAGAACAACAAAACTGTTGCCAATACATCAGGCTCAAGGCGAGAGTCTTCTTCGAACCGTTACACCGTGAATATTATCCATCAAGATATTTCCATGAATGATATTTTGTCAAGTCACAGGGAGTGTATTTGTACAGCCGACCAGACGCAATCTCGCCCCCCCCCCCACCGTGGGGAAATGAAGGAGCCATTAGCTGTATAAGTAACAAGATCACTTAGATATTAAGTCATATTTCACGTGATATGATGCAATCAGAAGGCAGTTATGGACCTGCGCCCACTCAAGTAGAGGTCTTCCATAAAATAATAATAATAATATAATGTGGGCTATTGGACCACCCGTCCTGAACGACAAACCCATTCTTCACTTCCAAACATAAGGCTAAGTGGAGTATAAGCCAACTCTATTTTAATTTACTTCTTCTTCTTTAATTTTACATTTATCTTTTTAGTATATAGGACTGAAATTGTCTTGCCTCAAACTGGAAACTGAATGGAAAATGTTTCAGAACAGAATATGGAAGACATTGGTTGACATTGCATTACCAATCCGGAATTGTAATGACTGTAGATCCGATCAGATTGAATGAACATTTGGCGGGCAAAATAAACTGCCAAAATGTATTGACTGGTATATTGTCACATGCAATTACATTGACATCATGAAACAGAATTATTCTCAGTACTTACTCAGTATTTCTTTTGAGTGACACTTAAAAAGTGTGGATGTGGTTGAAAGATCACAGGCAAGATGGATTCCCTGAACCAATCGGGGGAAATATTATGCCCTGATGGACGGCAATGAGCTGGGAGCGGTCCAAATGTTCTCTCATACCAAGGCATGTGCAGTCAACCAGAGCAGACCTGAACAGATATTCACACAATGCATTTCACTAATAGCTGATGGGTGGTTATGGCAATTCTAGACAATTGTCAAATTATAGCTTCCTTCTTAACTACAGCACATGTAATTAGCTGGGGGTGCTGACATGTAAAAGCTCAAGAGTCTAATTTGCTTCATTTAATATTAAGCATGATATTCATTTTAAAGTTACATTGGTGGCAGCCTGTAGAGAAATGTTGTGCATCAAACTTCCCTGAGCCAATTCAATGAATGACGTTTCACACATTGTGTGAAGCCCATTTCTGGCACTTTTTTTTTTAACATACTATCTCATAATTATGACTTAGTATCTCATAATTATGAGAAAGTTCTGTCACAATTATGAGATAGTATGTGAAGAAAAAAAATTCAAGTGGCGGAAATGGGCTTCTATAACATTGCCCTCCCTGGAGTTCGAGCAAAAATAAAACCTATAAAAAACCCCAAACAATTTATAAAATCCCACTGAGTGATGAAGAAACATGCGTTAAATGTTACCAAATCTCCCATGCTATTTTGACGCCCTTGACTAAAACTCTAAAAGCCCAGGAGGTAAAAGGAGAATCCTTCCAAGAGGGGAGAGACCGAGCTTTAGTGTGAGGTCACTGGTCTGCTAGACTGGCGTAATCACACAATATGGCAATCCATCTGCTGCACCGCCATCTTCACCTGAGAGAAAATTAAAAAAACATATTTATTGATCACTGAGAGGACATGAGTCAGGAAGGCAGGAAGAACACCGGGAAGAAATAATAAATCAGGGGTAAAAATAGAAATTATGCACAGCATGCATGCAAGCAAGCCATGTGTAACATCGTAAACATGCTAAATGAGACTCAGTATGGGTTAGTGATGTAATAGGAATGTTGTCCAGAATTTTGTCAAGGAGAATAAGTGCGTTGAACCTCACATGTTTGAAAGTATTTTGGGTGAATTGTGTGTATTAGAAATGGTTCATTTGGAATGTACAATCGTTAAGCTTAATAAGAACCAACCTACGGTTTAGCATGGAAATCTATCATCCAAAATCCAGGAATTATTGCATTGCTCTGATCCACTAGAATGCATGGCATGAACACACACACGCACGCGCACACACACACGCACACACACGCACGCACATGCACACACACACACACACACACACACACACGCACACGCACACACACACGCACACGCACACACACACACACACATACACACACCTACAGCTGCTCATCTCATTATTTCCCATTGGAGCCATCTCCTTGTCCATTATATCTGCTGCCTGGAGATTCTTCTCCTGTCTTCAACAAAGCCTTCTAATCAGATCCATCGTTGAGGCATCCCAGCGTGTGGTGTGACTTTTGTGTGCCGTCGCTGTTTTCTCGGTTGCTACGAATATAGTTCACACTGTTGTCACGGCTCGCGCAGGGAAGTGAGATCAGACTCAGGGTTCGGTGCAAAGAGAAGCTGTACTTTGAAGAAACCAGGCAGACAGAAACCAGACGGCAACAAACAAGGAACAGACAAACTGGGGCAGACAAGCGAGGGAACTTAAATACATGGAACATGCAACATATTTGCTCATTAGGCTCCATCTGTAGAACCTTGTGATACTGCATCGGTGTTCAGCAGTTTGAACTCATTCTCATTTTAGCCATTTACCGTCCCTTTCCCTGCTCTATAGCACAGTGTCAGCAGAACACACAATGTTGTTTATAATTCATCACACAAATCACATTTTTCTCGAGGTATTTGTTTAAGCTGCAGTGTCCCGACCTTAAAGGGGAACTTTGACGATTTCCAACCGGCTTTGTATCATTTTAACGTGGGTAGTAAATGCGAATTAATGGTGTTTACATTTCCTCCATGTTGCGTGCACCCAGATCTTTTGTCCTCACACACCATTTCACCCCAACTCCTCCATCATTAACTCCTTCAAATGTCAGCGTTGGGTTAAGATGCTCCCCAGAGACACGGGGAGCATCGGCAACAACTGCAGGCATTTTTCACACTATATCCCAAATACAGATGGATAAAGATAACGTTGAAAATTGACAGTGTTATCCTTTAACCTTGTAAATATTATTTCTATTCTCTCTCTCTCCCTGAAGACTGGCATTGTCCTCCTCCTCCACTCCCATGAATTCTCAACAATTGCCTGCCCTTCTTTCCCATATTCTTGATTTACTTATTACTTTATTATTTGCTGGAAGCCATAGAACTTCCGACCCCGAATGGCCTCATCTGTAAATGCATTTGTATGACCATATTTCAGCAGATCTTGTTTGCTTTTCAGCGCGCTCTCAAATCTGTACCGATGACCACACACTCTGGCTGGGCTGCAAGCCAGCGTGGACCACTCACTGCAAGGCAAGCGGGACAGTGGTCAGCTCCGGTGTAAACAGGGCTACGTTGCTTCTTCACTCTCATCCCTCTCTCTGGAGCTGTAAACGCTGACCCCGTGTGACTACAGCCTTCCGTCCATCCATCCATCTGTGAATATTGTTCTTGTTATTGTATTTATTATGAGCCCTACATAATCACTCAATAGTTCTGCCAACTCATCCCTTTGTCTGACCTCAATTAGTAGTTCTATAACCAATGAAGGTCGAAATCCAAATCCTAAACTCTGACTGTGCTGTGAAGGGGGGTCTTGGCGTTGGTTGCAAAATAGGTGTGGGGGGGGGGGGGGGGGAGCAGCAGTAGCATTAGCATTGCTACCCCTACTCTGTCTCCTCTCATGTCCTCTAATGTGACTAGATGTGATTAGCCGTATGCTAATACCAGAAACCAGTACATACCCTGACAAAAAATCTCAATCAAGCTGCAAATGAATTTCTAGAAACGGTGTAAATGACCAAAATCCTCTCTGTCCTCTTAAAAAGAAGAGGACAGAGCCCCCAACACAACCACCCCCCCCCCCCCCCCCCAAACACTACAGTGCCACGGAGACCGGATCATGTGCAGCTGCATGCCTCCATTTAAAGGTAACAAGCTCAATCACCTGGAGGAGGCGGAGCCACGTGCGCTAATAGAGAGCCTAAGACACGCCTCTTCCAGTGACCCTATAGGACCTTATTTCGGGGGGAAAAATGTGTATTGCTTTTGTATATCCTCTCCTCTATCTCTCACACACGCACACCCACCCACACACACACACACACACAGCTCAAGGAAGTGGCGTATGCGTGATGATGATGATCTATGCGTGTGTGTTTTCCCCCCCGCTGAGCCATTCTCCCAGTGATGGCCGTGCGGCTGCGTTGGCATCGTCACGTAGCGACGCGTCTCGCTGTGTGAGCAGATGGCGAGGGCTTACCCCAGTGAGAGACTTTCCAACAAACAAATGATATCATGCCCCCCCACACACACACACACACACACACACACACACACTCCCCTACTCAGACGCATGCATGCTCACATATAGATGCACTCAAACACATACACTCACACACACGCACAGACACACACATGCACACACACACACACAGACACACACTCCACTACTCAGACGCATGCATGCTCACATATAGATGCACTCAAACACACACACATGCACACACACACACACACACACTCCCCTACTCAGACGCATGCATGCTCACATATAGATGCACTCAAACACACACACACACACACACACACACACACACACACACACACACACACTCTCTCCCCTACTTAGACACATGCATCACATATAGATGCACTCAAACGCATACACAGACACACGCACACACTACACACACACACACACACAGTGAGAAAAAATACTTCCTTGGCACCTGCAAATCCTTCTCTATCCAACAATGAATCATGTTGAACATCCTCTCCCCGCCGTGTGTGTGTGTGTGTGTGTGTGTGTGTGTGTGTGTGTGTGTGTGTGTTGGAGAACCTGGGGATCTGATAAAAATAGGCATGTTATCTCGTTATAGCTTAGTTTCTCTTTGTGGAAGCTCTTTCATTCAACTGTGTGAATGATGTCATACAAAAATATACATACTGTAACTATAGACATGTTTTATTTAATTTAACATTTTTCTGGGTATGCATGAAATATTAAGCTCAGGAGGTTTTAGTCCAACCAACCGTGAAAAGGGCTTGAAACAAAATGGATGTCTTTTTATTTTTTGCTAGCCTTGAGACCAAACCACATTGTTGGGTGAGTGGACGTGTATCGAGTGCTTGTCCTCCTCTATTTGCCAGCGCTGACCTTTGTTTTTCTGCCGCAGGGACACGGAACTATTTGAGTGAGTGGGCGGTGATGCTGCTGCTGCTGGTGAGCTGGTGGTGCTGGTGTTGGTGGTGGTGCAAGGTGTATTTAGGCACATTTAAAGGAACATTGGCTGGAATCTCTGTGGGTGGCACTTGCACTTATTATTATTATTATTACATGATTGTAATTACGTAAATGCATGCTGTATATCTGAACATGTCATGTATCTTCCTCTGAATAGCATTAGCGTGTGTGTGTTTGAGCAGTGTATGAACAAGATGTCAGCCATTTTCCCTTTTCTGAGACAGAAACTTGACACGTGATGTCGCAATGGAGTAGGCCAACAAAACATATATAGGCATCTCTTCCTGCCAGGCTGCTTAGAGGTGGTCTAATCACAGCCTTGTTTGTGTGCCAGTGAGCTTATCAATTGATCCTCCGGTTATTATGCTTCACTAGTGCAGTAGCCAGTTCAATACAGGCTTGTTCGGAGCGGGCCAATTGCTCGGCCTCCGGTATCACTGCTTCTGGTGGCTTTCTGGAGAAGCGCTCATCCAAACAACCGCACACACATTGACACTGCACTTCCCATCTCCATGGGTCCTCAGCAATACACCCCCGTCAAATGCTGACTCCTCTAATTATAGTTAGAGGACACTTGGAGACAACTTATAGTTAATGACATAAAATCAGAAATGCAATCTCATTTAAAATAAACGGTGCGGGTAATATATACATTAATTCACAGCTAAAAGGTAATTCGACTTGAGTCATTGGACCATAAGGTGTCGTTAAGTCTTGATTTCCTTCACTAATTGTCTGACTCGAAAGGAGAACAGCGCATTCCTTCACACACACACACTAGCACATGTAATGACCCACTGCCAAACTAATTGTAGAATGTCAGCCCCAAACATCTGAGATCCTCTGCCTTTGCCTGGCTGTCACATATCTACTGCGCCTATACGTGGCCATGCAACAGAACACTTCCATAGGCCACCGCTGTCCCTTCCCCTAGCATCCATCTCCCTGACTATTCTGTGACTTCCTCCCTGCCAAAAGGCAAAGAAGACACATGCACGTTATAAGACTGTCATGCATGTTATACCAAAGACTTCTGTCCTTATAACTTTAGCCTATAGAATAGTTTTTATATGAACGGACTTAAAATACACAATGAAAAATCATCACATGCTGATTTGTATTGATAGTTTATTACAAAATATGACCAAAGAAAGTACAAGGATATAAATGGCCAATGGCAAAGACTGCAAATGTCACCCAAGACAACATTTGAATATAAAACATGAATACTTTTCTATACAAAGACAACTTATTTCCATCATAGTTAGTTTGTATAGTCTGAACCCCTTCCATCAACATGTTCTACTCAAATTTTTGTTCTAGTCCAATTTTTGTTTAAAAAAAAACTTAGCAATGTCAAGACGGCGCTTTATGGATTCTCCCTTTGACATTGTTTCAGTCCAACACACAAACAGTAGACGGGAATTAACTTGTGAAGTGAAAACGTCCAAATGTACTCTAAAATGTACTCTTCATGGTCTAAGCGTCGTCTGGCTTGTCTGACGGTGGGCCACAGGGCTGCAGCATCTTCTCCATCAGATTGAAGCGGACGCGCGCCTTGCTCTCGTTCTCCGCGATGGAGAAGTAGTTGAGCAGGTCAAAGTGGCCCATGTAGGAGCAGTAGGAGTCCCTGTGCTGGTTGACCAGCCACTCCCACTTGCTGGTGTCGGCGTGACCCGTCCCGATGTACTTGGACTGCAGGTGCTCCAGCTGACTGTGGATGTTGTAGCGGTCGGTCATTCTCACTGCTTAAGAGGTGGAGCTGAATTGAAGAGAGAGATCCGGAGAAAAGCAAGGTTATTATTTTGGTCAGTGTGTCACATGAGTCGTGATGTTTATTAGAAATGGTAAATGTATGCCATTTATTTAGCACTTTTATCCAAAGCACTTTACAGTATTGCCTCACATTCACCCATTCATACACCGACGGCGGTGTCAACCATGCAAGGTAACAACCAACACGTCAGGAGCAGTTAGGGTTAGATGGTGTCTTGCTCGGGGACACCTCGACACTTAGCTAGGAGGCGGAGCCCGGGGATCGAACCAGCAACCTTCGTGTTGACTATCAACCCATACGTATTATATTGTTCAATATTCACAAATGAGCACCGATTTCGAATTATTTGGAGTCAAGGTAACATTTACAGGAAAGAGTAACAAATAGATTACAAGTGAAATGGACTTGAAACGACAACGAACGTGACAGAAAACAGCGACGCAAGAACAACAGTAGCATGCTAACGTTAAGCTAGCCTGGACACCAGACGTATCCTCAGACCCACGCGTGTCATCAACGTAAAGCCTCTCCCAGCGCGGCACGTCTGCATAACCGTGTGTTTTAAATAGCAACACAATATACACAACATATATACTTACTCGACGGCGAACGTTGACGTTTAAAAACAAATCGCAGAGTCCAGCAAGTGAACGTCAACAAAACAGCGGCGGCTGCAGACGCCCGGTCTCTAGTGAGTGCGACCCGAAAAAGTGACCGTGTGGAACAACCGCATCACACAATGGTTCCGCACCGTCCAACAACACAGACCGTGTGAATGTGGCCTCTGCTTTATCAGAGCACACTATTAGAAAACGATGACATGATTCAAAGGGCTATTTTTTCTAACATAGAAATTATAAAGAATTATAAACTATAAAGAATTAAATAAATAAAAGCGTACATTTAGACTATTGTAGCACTATTCTAGCAATAATCACCTGTACTATAATCTTATTAGTGCAGGCAATACAATGCTCTCAACAACAACAACAGTATTGGGTCTATTATGGGTGCAATGGGAAAACCTTGTGATACATATGGACTGCAGATCATTCTCTTGAAAGTGTGAGGACACACCACAACACAGTGGGCTGCAGGTTCAGAGCACCTTTCTAACCGTAGACGCACTCTTTGACAGTGGACGTCGCACACTCCCAGAGCATCTGGAGCTGTACCCATTCAAGGTTTCAGAGGTTTTATTTGCCAAATGCAACATATAATGCATTCCCCAAAGAAGGAAATAGGAAATAAAAAACAAACTTGACGCCAAAAAGGAGCAGAGACTTATCGGTTGGCCTCAAGGAGGTTCTGGCGAGAAACTGGTCGGCGGGCGACTCAGGAAGGGAAAGGGCAGGGCTGGCTCAGGCTGTGCTTCAGTCGGGGAAGGAGGAACTGCTTGACGACCAGACTGAGGATATTGTTCGGGCGGTGGAAAGAACACTTTGAGGAGCTCCTGAAGCCCGACCAAGCTACGTCCCTCTGGGGCAGAGGCAGGAGCTCTGAAGACTCGGGGGACGTCTCAACCCATACTCCATTGGTAGAGGTCGCTGAATGTACGTCAAAAAGCTCTTCAGTGGCAAGGCGCCAGGTGTGGGATGAGATTCGCCCTGAGATGCTGAAGGCTCTGGACATTGTCGGGCTGTTGTGGCTGACACGCCTAGTCAATGTAGCGTGGATGGTCCGGGGACAGTACCTGTGGAATGGCAGACCGGGGTGGTGGTCCCCATTTTCAAAAAGGGGATCACACTGCTCAGCCTCCCTGGGAAAGTTTATTCCAGGGTGCTGGAAAGGAGGCTCCGGCCGATTGTCGAACCTCAGCTTCAGGAGGAACAATGCGGATTCCGTCCCTGGCCGTGGAACAGTGGACCAGCTCTTTACCCTCGCAGGGTTGTTGGGGGGGCATGGGAGTTTGCCCATCCAGTCTACATGTGCTTTGTGGACTTGGAGAAGGCTATGACCGTGTCCCCCGGGGAATCCTGTGGGGGGTACTACGGGAGTATGGGGTACCGGGGCCGTTGGTACGTGCCATTCGGTCCCTGTATGAACAAAGTGCGAGCTGTCGTCCGTATTCTCGGCACAAAGTCAAGCAGTTCTCAGTGGGTGTTGGACTCCGCCAAGGTTTGGCCCCTTGTCACCGGTTCTGTTCGTGATTCTTCATGGACAGGAATCTCAAGGCGCAGCCGAGGTGAGGAGAGTGTCCGGTTTGGGGACCCTCAGAATTGCATCTCTGCTTCTTTGCAGATGATGTGGTTCTGTTGGCTACATCAGACTGTGACCTCCAGCATGCACTGGGGCGGTTTGCAGCCGAGTGTGAAGCGGTCGGGATGAGAGTCAGCAACCTCCAAGTCTGAGGCCATGGTTCTCTGCCGGAAAACGGTGGAGTGTTCCCTCCCGGGTTGGGAGTGAGTTGCTGCCTCAAGCGAAGGAGTTCAAGTATCTCGGGTCTTGTTCACGAGTGAGGGGCAAAATGGAGCGGGAGATGGACAGACGGATTGGTGCAGCGTCTGCAGTGATGCGGGCGCTGTACCGGTCCGTTGTGGTGAAGAGGGAGCTGAGCCGGAAGGCGAAGCTTTCGATTTACTGGTCCATCTACGTTCCAACCCTCACCTATGGTCACGAGCTTTGGGTAGTGACCGAAAGAATGAGATCGCGGATACAAGCGGCCGAAATGAGTTTCCTCCGCAGGGTGGCTGGGCTCAGCCTTAGAGATAGGGTGAGGAGCTCAGACATCCGGAGGAAGCTCGGAGTAGAGCCGCTGCTCCTCCGCATCGAAAGGAGTCAGCTGAGGTGGTTCGGGCATCTGATTAGGATGCCCCCCGGGCGCCTCCCTTTGGCGGTTTTCCGGGCACGTCCAACTGGGAGGAGACCCCGGGGCAGACCCAGAACTCGCTGGAGGGATTACATATCTCGTCTGGCCTGGGAACGCCTCGGGATCCCCCAGGAGGAACTAGAGAGTGTGGCTGGGGAGAAGGAAGCCTGGGGGCCCTGCTTAGCCGGCTGCCACCGCGACCCGACCCCGGATAAGCGGACGATAATGGATGGATGGATGGATGACCAAAAAAGTATATATATATATACAGTATATTGTCATTTTATGTGAGAACTATCTTTTCTATCTGCAGTTTTTTCCTCCCCTAGTGGCCGTTTGAAGTATTTGTAAGAAAATGAAGTAATGCATTATCTTCTTAATTCGCCAAAGAACCTTCAACTTACTCCAGCCTCTGATTTTCTCCTGTAACGTGTTCGCTATCTGTCCATTTGTGTACAGACACACACATTGGGGACACAATATATATACCGGTACCCCTGAACTATCGCTGCTCACTGTACGGACAAATACTGCCGTTATTTTCAACCTGTAGGCAGTAGGCTGCTCATCAAGAACAGTCAAATAATAACAAGCTCGCATGCAACCCCTGTCGGTGTGGTGGAAACAATTGGTGGTTTGGGGGGTCGGGGGTGATCACCGTTCCCGCTCGGAGGCCGAAGGACGGGCGTGGCTGGCTGGCTTCTCGGCGGGTTGAGTTGTGGTGCAGCTGTGTTGTATTGTGCATGTACAAGGTGTGGGGGGGGCCTCATGCTGCCGGTTGGCCTGGAGCAGCACCCCGTGCTCCACCACACATCCATTCACTGCTCCGACACGTGTATATAAATTGTGTCTTTGCGGTTGCCCATGGAGCTCTGATGCACTCTGCAGCACATTTTATCCAGACGTTCTTGTTTTGATGCGGTGCACCAACACTTTTCCATGTATTTCATGGAACCGCCACAAGGCAAAAGCTGCCTCATGACTGAAAGTGGTGAGTAAGGCCAGAGAGACTTCCGTGGACTGGATCTGAATCCTAATGGGGATGAATCACTGTCTCTTTCAGACACGCACACACGCACGCACGCACACACATCCTTTCTCTGGCTATTTACCGACTAGCTCTCTATGGAGATTGGATGGAAGTGGTGGTGTTTTTTTTTTGGGGGGGGGGGGGGTGGGGGGGGGGGGGCATAGTGTAACACCTACCTCCACTTTAGAAGCTAAAAAAAGAACCATCCAGGGTGTGCGACTCCGAGCCGAAAGGTTCTGGGTTCCAACACCGGTGTCCACACACAGTCCACCTGGAAGAACCCCACTTCTTGATTAAGATGCCAAAAACACAAGTACAAATCTGAGGTACTTGTCATTTACTTGAGGATTTCTATTATCTGCTACTTTCTTCCGTATCTCAGAGGCAAATATTGTACTTGTAATGCTACTACATTTATCTGACAACTTGCTAATTAAACATAACAATACTAAATATAATCAATAAAACAATTATGATATTATAATATTGCATCAAAAATAATAACACACTTTTGACGCTAAAACTTTTGTACTTTTACTGGTACAAGTAAAAGTCCTGCATTGAAAATCTTACTTTCACCCCCGAGTATTTATACAGTATGCTATTACTATTTTTACTTAAGTCAAATAACTCAGTAATTCTTCCTCTGCTGGAAGAAGTCACTGTGGAGTAAAGCGTTGACTAAACTAAATATGTAATAAAGTCACCTCCGGCAGCACACATCGGTGGCACCCACGTCACTCTCAGGACTGGCTGTGTGTGTGGTATCTCCAGTATACACAGCCGTGGTAAACACTCACATGATCCAGTCTAGAGGGTCCATCTGACAAGAGCCAGGACCCTCAGTGATTCATAAGTGGCCATAAATGTGACCTTGTGGTCTATAGCGGTTGTTGCCGGTTGAATTGACGTTGATTAGAACGCACACTGTCGAGATGTATGCCAGGCTATTTCTGTAGTTCTGAGTTTTGGCTATTACACACAAATTATCTAAGAGCGGTTGTCTGCCCACCAGAAGGTTGCTGATTCGATCCCTGGGTTCGGTCTAGCGGAAGTGTTGAGGTGTCGCTGAACAAGACGCCCTAACCCTGCTCCTAACTGCTCCTGACGTGTTGGTTGTTACCTTGCATGGTTGGCACCGCCGTCGGTGTATGAATGGGTGAATGTGAGGCAACTGTAAAGCGCTTTGGAAAAATCGCTATATAAATCTATTTACCATTTAAATCCACTCACCTGTCCTTCGTATTTGCTAGCCTGCACTCTGTCCACTTGTGGTTGTGTTTTTAGACTGTGCAGACTTCTTTTGTGGTTACTTGACTGATGGTTCACCTGCCTCACTTGCCGTTGTAAGTCGTTTTGGATAAGCATCTAAATCTAAATGACTAAATGTCAGCTGAGATTTCGAATGACTTTGTTGAATCAATTATGGATAGAATTCTATGTTGACAATGTGGAAAAAAAAGGAACTCCTTCAATTACAGGCAAATGTGACCCAAGTGTGGTGGATTAACAGCTGCCTCTGACAGCTGGGAGCACCAATGCGTGCAGAACATGGAATTGATTGTGTGTATTGATTGTGACAGGAGAAATCACATTGCCAACTGAGATCAATCCTGGCCACCTGCCAGACAGGACGTACCTGCCAGCAAAGACGGTCAGATGTTCTGTGGTGCCTGTGTGCGCTATGCATGGCTAAACACACGCTCACTCATATCGTGCATGGTTAAGTACACTCACGTGCATGTGCACATACACATGCATGCATGCACGCACACACACACACGCACACACACACACACGCACACACACCACAGTCACAGGTAAGGCCAGGCTGCCAGTGTAAATAAGAATTTGTTGTTAGTGACTTGCCTGATTAAATAAATACAATGAATAAAATAGGTTCACGCACGCACATACGCACACATACTCATATATATACACACACACACACACAGACACACACATGCATGGGCACACACACAAACACAGGCTCACGGTTGCACACACACACACACATACACACACACACACACACTCACAGGATCGACACTGAAACTTGGCAGCAGAAACCCAGCACCACAGTGACGACACACTACCAGTGAACATTAGAAATGCATCCCAATTACCTTTTATAAATCGTTGAATTCTCATAATTGCCTTTCTTCCAGAATTCTCCTCAAGAGGCATCTAGAGAGAGACACAGCTGTGCACACAGCTGACTCCATCTCCCCCAATACACCCCCAAGACGCCAGGAGGACATCCTTTTGTATTATTCATGACCCAAAATAATTTACCATATCTACATAACCAACACATATAGAGGAGAGATGTTGATCAGATTGGTGGTTTTTATTCATTTTGTTACATTGCATTAGTCAGTCAGTAACTGTGAGTTAAAAAACGTGAATGGGGTAAATGCCATGCATACATTGGTCACATAAGGATTGGATTACATTACACAAATGCAGCTGAGCGTCCACACATCACCAGACGTTCTCCATATTGGCTCGATACAAACAGTTTATGAAACAATAAAAGCTTCAAGGATGACTTCCATCGGATATGATGTTGACGTATTCACATAAGCCAGTGTCTGTACAAAAATAATATGAATATATGGTACGTTCATGCTGAAGTATAATACTAATATAAGTATAATACTAATATACTAATATAATACTTTAACATGAAATGAGCAAAACATGGTTCACTGACATTCGTTTGTCTTCATTACACATACTGCTTGAACAGCGACCTTGTCATCATTTGTATGTCAAATGAGAAAGTAGATTAAATGTGGCTGACTAATAAACACACAATGCATTCAGTCAACATGTTATGTTTCGTTTTGTAACAGCGGGGACATGTCACCAGGTGTGAGTGTGATTATCCATTGCAAGCTGTTTCACAATTGCCATGTGACTACCATATAGTGACATCACAAGCGGGAATGTCCATCTTGCTGTATGATTATTAGATCAGTAGACCTAGACCGCCTTTCCCAGTGGACTGTAGCGACAGGTCAACTGATCTAGTCAGCATACATCTAGGTGGACATTCCCACTTGTGATGTCGCTAGACCAGAGGTGGGCAAACTACGGCCCGCGGGCCACATACGGCACATTCGGTTCTTAGTCTGGCCCAGCAAAGAGTTGGGGCCAAGAACGAACCAGTTTTCCTGGCCGAGAGCCGGTTCTTTGGCTGTCGAAACACGAAGAACTGGTTCGTTTTAGGCTCTGGCTCCGAACCGGCCCTGAAAATGCCTTGGTGGAAAAGGGGCTATTGTGTTACGGTTCGTCCGTCCTCGCCTCCCCCCTCCCTCTACGCACCCTTTGCGCTCCTCGGCGCATGCGCAACGGCAGGAGCGGCGATGACGCTGCCAGAAGCACGACTCTGCGCACCTGTTCGTCATTATTAATCACCGCACCTGTTCCTTGTATTCAATCACCTTCCACCACTACAAGAACCTGGTCGACACTCCACTAGTTTTTGCCAACCCTGGTTTCTTTTTCCTTTGCTCGCACCCCGCCCCCTCCTCGTCAGACCCCCTCTGCAGTTGCCTTCCCCGCCAATTTAACTTCACACAGTTATTGTGCCAACCCCTCGGCAGTGCAATTTTCTGAGGCCAATTTAATTTCACGCAGTTATTGAGCTATTCCCGGTTTTTGTGCAGCTGCCGTCCCAGGGATCACTATACCCTTCCCCTCCTTCTTCTCCTCGGCACCCCAGCATCCCGGATCTCCGCAGCTGAGCGGTGCCGACCTGCAGTATGGAACGCCATCCAGGCAAAAACCAACTGCAGAGCCCTCACCCTGCTCCACCCGGAACCCTCTACAGCTCCTGCGAGCATCCTGACATTTCTTTGTGTCATATGTTTGTGGCAACCCCTGTGTGTGTTTTCTTTATTAAACCACCCCTCTGGGCTTGTGCTCGAACTGACTTCTCCTCCATTGCTGTGCGCCTGGGTCATCCCCCCTCACCCCCTAACACGTTGTGTTGTTTAATCCGGCCCGTCGGGCGTTTACATGAACAACAGTCCTATAATACATTTACATTTGTAGTATTCATTTTCTCCTGGAATTGATTCCTTAATTGGTTCCACTAGATCAGAGGACATTAATATGCGGACATTAATGTCCGGACCCAGAAGCCATCATATCCGGGCCCGGACCTATAACCAATAAATTATTGAGTATTATACAATTTCTCATGTCTCATCTGTCCCGAGACTGTGGCTATAATTAAAAGCGGCATGTGAAGCGACACTACGAGACAAAACTGTTTTCAGTTCAAATCCAAACTGAGGGCGCAGAAAATAACCGATCTGAGAGCCCAGTATGATCGATCCACCAGAATCCTAACACATTAATTCACTGCCCAACAACGTGCTAATGAATGTTCCCTTAGAGTTGCTTGGAGTTTGGGTCAACATAAAAAAAAACATTGACCGACGGAGGGGTTATTAAGGCGAGCATGAGTGCATGAGTGCAGTAGCTGAAACCTACAAAGAAGAGTTTTGTGCTAAAATAAAGGAAATACCAAGATCAGCATCATCAGCCACAAAGAAAACAGAAATATGAACCCAGGGTGTGCTCAGCTGGATGAAGCCGTTCATAATTCACCATGCATAGGTTTAGATGAGTCCACTGATGTGTCTGACGATGCTCAGCTGTTAGTTTATGTAAGGTTCTTCAACGAGGAGAAGAAAGAAAATAAAATGTATTTATTATTAGAGCACATATTATTGATAAACCCTCTGGTTCAATAAATATTGTTATATTATTGAATTGTACTTCATTTATTTGATTTAACTACATAGTGGCAGCCTATAGAATAGCCTATAGGCTATTTCAATACACAGCATATGGCAAGTTAGACATTATGATCCTCATCTACTAATGGCCCGGCCCGTCTGTCAGTTTTAAAAACCAAATGTGGCCCTTGAGCCAAAAAGTTTGCCCACCCCTGCACTAGACGGTAGTCACATGGCAATTGTGAAATGGTTTGCAATAGCTAATCACACTCACATCTGGTGGCATAATATGTCCCCTTTAATTCCCATGAACTCATTCACAATCCCAAAGAAACAGAACAGCCATATGCAGAAGCAAGATGCACCACAATGACAGCATAATATGCAATATTTGAGCATCTTTACAAATATATATACAGCATATAAAAAAGCAATTACACAGTTAATCAAGTAGAACTACAATACAGGCCTTTGACGCATACATAGTACAGCACAACATGTCGTACTGCAGAGGCAGTATTGATGGTTAAACACACAATCTTGAATGCTCTGTTTATCTTTTTATACTTTGCAATAATACATGTATATACCAATTATAGAATCAACCAACAACTACTTTACTATATGGTTCGACTCAATTCGCCCAATGGCTAGTTCGGCAATAGCATCCTCTGGCACATTATATTATACATTGCAAAACACAGAGGCCAACATCATTTCAAGCTCTTCTGAATGGATTTTTAATTAGCTATTGAACACAAGCAGGAATGCCATGATTACCGTACGGTACTTTCACTGATCGAATAATAATAATAATAATTATTATTATTATTACGATAATAATAGTAATACATTATATAATGCCCTTTTCATTCAGATAAAAACATTGATTTCCTTTTCTTTTTTTTATTAAAAAACTCATTATTTTATTTTGAGTACCCTATAAGCACATAGTGGGTTGTGATTGTGCCAACCCACTCCCTGACAATCATACAATAGCTTTAACTTGTAAATGGTGATTGAAATTCTTACATTTGTGAAAATTGAAAGCTTGGTTCGAGTGAAGTCTGCAGTAAACGTGGACGATGAAAGATACACGTATGTAAGCTGTCACCCATCTATAACATGACGTGACAAGGTATACGCTTCTGTACATCCAAATATACATGAGAGTGGCCTTTGACTTGGGTCTGGACGGCGAACGTGTTAAGGCCAGAAATGTGTGGAGAGAAAGTGTGACAGCAATCCGTCGAACGGAGGGGCGGGGTTAGTGTGCACATTGAGAGACATTGAGAGCAGTTAACTAGTTTATCAGCGCACAGTGTTGTTGCGAGTTTGTCAAACTCAAGTGTGCCACGAGTTCGACTCCCCGCTGGAGTCTGGAGCAAAAGGAACCAAGCAGAATAGAACAGCCGGCGTTGTAATCGCTCTGTGTGTGTGTGTGAATGGAAACGTCTCATTGTGATGAGAGCATCGATGCCGAGGGTTCCGTCGCCACAATGTCTTCTCTCACCCCAACCCCCAACCCCCAACCCCACTCCCCCTCTCCCCCACCCCCGCCCCCGCCGTGGCGCTGCAAAATTCATCCTTTTCAGGAGGAGAAGCCGCAAGAGGCACCGGGCACCCAAAGGTGTCAACGTGTAATCAGCCATTGTGTTTTTGTTCCGATTTGCCAGTATTTAGGGGAACAGAGAGCAGCATGTTATGTTCTCGGGGGAGGGGGGGGGGGGGGGGGGGAGATTGGGGCAGAGTGCAGAGTGCTGCTCAGATCTCTCGCTCTTACACACACAAGGCTAGAGAGGGAGAAGGGCCACCGTCAAATCAAAGGCTTTTCACCCTGGGGACCCCGGGAAAGGTGTTCTCTCCTCCACCACCCCGCACCGCTCCGGTAAAAGGGCTTCCCATCTTTCAGCTGCGATTGCATTTAAGAGCGTTCAGAGCGTGCAATTACTTTTGGGGCGTCCGACCTGTGCGTGGGTCCTAGCAAATTCAATCATCCAAAACAGCGCTGGAACGTCGAGTTAGGTTGAAGGTCAGCCTGCGTCGTATTGACATGCTAGGGTCTGCGTTGAACAGCATAAATCGGAATATGGAGAGAAAGGGACGAAGAGAGCAGAAGAAGAGGAAAGAGGAAGACAGAGAGAGGGAGAGAGGATGAGAGGGAAAGAGAGAGAGATGGAGAGAGTTCTTTTAAAGGAGACATATTATACCACCAGGTGTGAGCGTGATTAGCCCTTCCAAGCGGTCTCAGAATGTCCCGGTTTTTGACATCACAAGTGGGAGTGTCCACCCAGATGTATGGTGGATAGATCAGCCTACCAGTTGCTACAACATCTTGGTGGACAATCACACTTGTGAGCTAAAAAAACGGAGATGAAACAGGTTTTTGAAGCAATCACACTCACAACTAGTGGTATAATAGGTGTCCTTTAAAAGCTTAGCTCAAGCTATTCTAAGAGTAATTTAACCATATTAAGAATAATTGCGGCCAAAGTGAAAAGCCATTAAAAGAGCCGTGAGGAGTGGGAGGCACGGGGGGGGGAGTGCCATGCAGTAGCAAACTTGAAGGCTTTTTCTCCGTTTTCTGGCTGACATTTCAGCAGATATTGTCAGTCGCGTGGCGAAGGGTCGCCCTGGTGCCGTGCCACACCAACTGCTAACCGCGGTTGTTGTTTCCCAGCTGGTCACGTCAGCGCGGTTTGTTTCGGCCTCATCAGAGCCCCATGGTGATCTGCGTGACCTCCGAGGTGAGGTCGTCATGGGCGACGACGCTGCAGCCGTGCAAATCCACCGACGACCCCTCCAAGGCTAGTCATACCTGGCCAGGACACCAAGATCAGACGGGATGGGTTAGGGGGGAAGGGGGATTGGCGGCCATTTTAGTGTCTTTTTAGTCTCAGAGCCCATTTCTGGTTTCATGGTTGGAGAATTAAAGATAGCCCAGAATATCAAGAAAGAAAGAGAGGTAGAATATCATATGCATTTCTGATAAATCTTATCAAGATAAATATAACCAAATTAAATAAAGAAAGAGAGAAGAGAAAGAGAGAGGTAGAATATTGAATGCATTTCTGATACATCTTATCTAGATAAATATATAAGAAGATCTTTATTAATCCACACATATTGGTCACACAACACACAGCGGGAAGTGATGGCCACACACACACACACATGCAGGGACGGTGGCCCGTGGAAATTTGTCATCTGCATCCTGTCATCCTGGCTGCCCATGGAGGGCAGCCAGGAGCAGTGGGCAGCCATTTGACGGCGCCCGGGGACCAACAGCTCCAGGTTTTACGTCCACATCTTGGTCAGGGATGTGGACAGGAGAGGCGATCTTCACATTGGGTTTTTTTTAATTGGGGTTCTTTTACTCCGTAAGGAGACCCCGCGGAGCACGGGGAGAACATGCAAACTCCACACAGAAAGGCCGGGAGATCACCCACCTGGGAGATCACCGACCTGGGCACCCCACAGTCAATAGCACCCCAGGCGGGAATCGATCCCAGGACCTTCTTGCTGTGAGGCAGCAGTGCAAGCACTGCACCACCGTGCCCCAATATGCAAATGAAGTTATGAAAGAGAGAAGAGAAAGAGAGAGAGGTAGAATATCAAATGCATTTCTGATACCTCTTATCGAGATACATATATACAAATTTAGTTATAAAAGAGAGGATAGAGCGAAAAGGGGGGAGAGAGAGAGAGCGAGAGAGAGAGAGAGAGAGAAGAGAAAGAGAGAGAGTGAGAGAGGCTCGGTATGAACGTGTGGTCCGGGTGATCGGATAACGAGTGGGCAGCTCTAAACACAGGTGTACAGAGTGCAGCACTCAGGACGCGTTGAGATCCTGTCATTTCAGACCACATGCGGAGGAGGTCTGAACGCTTAGGGCCACATTCTTTTAGCAGTGTGTACACAATTGTCTCCTGGGCCACATAGAAGCGCCGCTACTCAACCCAACTGATGTACGTGTTCACTTGCATATTATAGGGCACACAGGCTTCAGATAGGATCACACAAGTTGTCACTCGAGAACCATTCTAATACCAGGTGTGTACCGATGTACTTAGAGCTGTCCACTTGCAAGACCACCAATGGTAATACAAAATGTAAACAGGATCAGAGAGAGAGAGAGAGAGAGCGAGAGAGAGAGAGGGAGAGAGAGAGAGAGAAAAGAGACGGGGGGGGGGGGGGAGGAGGAGAGAAGAGAAAGAGAGGAAAGAGAGATGAGCCGGAAAGAGAGACAGAGAGAGGAGAGAACAGGGGGGGGGGGATAGCCGGAAAGGGGGGGGGGGGGAGTGAGAGAAAGAGAGAGAGAGAGAGAGAGAGCGAGCCTCTCTCCTACCTGTTGATTGGTTCTCTCCCCCGTGTTGGCGCTGTTGTTCTCCCCCTGGTGGAGGTTGCGGTTGGCCGTGCCGGCGCGGGAGGAGTTCTGCAGCTCCAGGACCAGGGGGCTCGGCTTGCAGAACTCACGGAAACACCGCTTGAAGTTCTCGTCCAGGAAGGCGTAGAGCACGGGGTTCAGACTACTGTGGACGCACGGAAATACAATTAGAAACACATATAGACACACATAGAGTTTTCTATGGAATGTATTGCGGTTATGTTAAGTTATTTAGCTGTTACAGAATACAGAACAGGCATTCACAAGAGACAAATGGGTTAGTTTTATAATCTCTGTTTATCCTCTTCATTAAAAGGTATCCGATGAAATGCTGTGAACCATTTTTTTATCATACTTTTTTATTGCCTTTAATTGCTTTAATTCCCACTTTTGTGTCTGACTGAACATATTGTGTGCTTAGTACTCAATGTGAATCTCTCTAATGGATGGCTCGTAGAAGGCAGCGTGGGTGGATTTGTTCAGAAATCGTGGAATCAAATCAGAATTAAATTGGGGAATTAAAACGAGTAATATCAAGTGGCGCACCACCAAGCCACTTAGACCTGTCACTTTTTATCTCACTGCAGCGATCACTGTAGTGGCCGTAAAAAATTATTATATAATCATTATATTTTATAAAAACCATTCGCACACAAGACAACGGATTTCTCTTTCTCTAACTGGTTAAACATTCTGAGTGATCACACACACACACACACACACACACACACACACACACACACACACACACACAGATCCTGCAGGCATGCTGCGCCCCAGTACACCGTGTGCTCTGCCGACCTGTTGGTGTATCCCAGGGCGATGCAGAAGTGCCACGTGACCGTCTGCAGCAGGGAGCCCGGGATGTTCACCAGCGCCTTGATGATGACGAAGATGTGGATGGGCGTCCAGCAGATGATAAAGACCGCCACCACCACCAGGACCATGCGCGTGATCCGACGCAGGTTTCTGTCCTTCTCCTGTGTGTGTGTGTGTGTGTGTGTGTGAGTGTGTGTGTGTGTGTGTGTGTGTGTGTGTGTGTGTGTGTGTGTGTGTGTGTGTGTGTGTGTGTGTGTGTGTGACAGAGGGGGGAAAAGGGGTTAAGGGTGCGTTCACATGAGACGCACGTTGCGAGGTCGGCCACTGTGTTCTCAGGCATGGCAAGTTTAAAAGACACACACACACACACACACACACACACATATACACACACAATCACCCACGGCTTAAAACGTTCTGTTTCGTCAGACCGTACTGCAGACCTAACCCGACCTGACCTAACCCGACGACCAATAGATTGGTCGTCGGGTTAGGTCATGCGGCATGCCGGGTTAAAGTTGAAATAATAAGCCACGCCCCCTCACTCCAGAAATTGCCGTGGCCGCCTTCCCCCTCGGGAATCAATGGACTGGAGTGGAGCGTCTCAAGGTTGAACAAACCTTTATGAGGGCTTACGAGGGAAGGAGACATCAGAGTCTCGGAGGTGGTTATAAAAGAGATAGAGAGAGAGAGGATGAAGGCAGTAAAAGAAAAAGTGGTGTGGATGGAAAGGAAGGGGTCGGGTTAGAAACCGGGGGTGTGTTGGATTGCTCTTTGCATCTGAATTCACCTGCAGCGCGATGCAATCTAGGGAGACTCTATCTCGTTCAGGAAGCTGTGGAGTCTTTAGGGATAATGATGTTGTTTTTCCTGCCGTTCCGCCCTCACTTTGCTATTAATCAGCTGCTTCCCCCGGCGGGAGCCTTTTGCAAACAGTCTCTTCATGTCCGCTGCCGGGGGGGGGCTCCGTCTGCTCTGTTCTCTATTACATTGGTAGATAAAGCCTTTTATTGCGGATTTTATGGATGGATCAAAGCCGACCGTTATTTAAGTTAACCCCGGCTAACCTGGGCTGAGTGTGAAGCCGCAGTAAGTGCTAAGCCGCAATTACCGAGCTTACTTGGCTCGGCGAGTGACTGTAAATCCGTGATTTGATGCTAACTCGGTTAGTGAAAGTGGTATTTGCATGGCGAAGATATGATAAAATATGTATATTAGTCAATCCGTCATTTTATTGTGACATACGCTTTAGCATTTTGTCCTTCTCTGGATCTGGAAGGCAACTGGGCTTTATAGGATTTATTTGGTACTCTTGGCATCACTCAGTACAAGGTAGACCAAGCACACAAGTTTAGTTGTCCCGTGGTCCTGCCCTAACATCTAAACACAACATGATAGAGTCAAAGTACAATGAGGAAATAGAGGAGAGACCCGAGTCACTTGCATCACACAACCTCAAAGCAACACTAAATGAACACAGAGTCCTAATAAAAATAAACAATGCAAACACTGAAATTGCTGAAATTGTTGGTCTGATTGGTAAATAACATGCAGTCTGACAAGATGTATTTATATGCCTTATTATGTTTAAAATAATACAGGCACTATAATTACAGCGTTTTATGCCTGTGCAGACAGCGGAAAAACGAATATTGCTTTATAATTGGAATGAACAGTTGCTATTATTTAGAACCAAATGCCAAAGCCAGCAGTTCCCACGCAGGAATGGGCTAAATTCATTAGAAATTACTACCAATTATTTAGTCGATTGCAATTTGCAATATATTAAAATATTTTCATGTTTTTTCCAGCGGTTCGGGATTCCAGCCCGAACACTCCGGAGACGTCCGAGCGAGCGAGACACGCCCTGCGGAGGCGAGTGCGGGGGGGCACCAGGTGTGGTGCATCTCATCAAGCCCCAGCAGCTACTTAAGCTCTCCCTGGTGATCCCCTCGTTGCTAGAACGTACTACCCCCTCCTGACTAGCTCCCCGATGTTTCCTTCCTCGCTCCAACGTCTTCCTCGTTCCCAGTGTCTCCGTGTTTTCCTCGTCGATCCAGTGTCTTCCTCGCTCCTCGCCCCAGTGTCTCCCTCGTCACTCTCCGGACTCCTACTCTCCTCGGCACCTCTCCACCCTCCTCTCCCTGGATACCCTTTCCCTCGGACGGACCCCCACAGAACCCCTGAATACTGGACTGCCCTGACTCTCCCTAAGCCTAGCGCTGAGTACCCCGCACGCACATTACACACCTTAAGTTTTTTCCGTATTTATTTATAGGATATATTTATTATTAGGATAATTATTTTCTTAGATATATATTACATATTTATGTATATTTATATTTATATATATATGTATCCATAGATACATACTAACTATCTTTCTGATTATATAATAAAGAACCCTTGGGGCTTTATATAAATCATTCTGAGTCTGCTTCCTCTGGTTTTGCCACACTGGCCTCTGTTTTGTGTACGGGCGTAACATTCCTGTCATGTGAATCGGACCGAACTGGTTGACATTTCAAGGATCGGCTAATTACCATATCAGTGCCCAGGCAACCTTGAGACAAATTATAATGTGGCTGTTTTGGAGCAGCATTTTAGTCGAAATTTCACTCAAACTCTGCTTTATGCTTAATGTCAACATCAACTTTGAATTTATAGATACCGTGGAGTGTGTGTGGTTGGAGGCTGCCTCACCGGGCCCGAGTCAGGCTGGTTAGAGTCTGATTAGAGTCTGGAGCTCTGTTCCGATTGTCTTTTTTGCTTAGGAAGTTTCCTGAGTGAATGACCCGGTGGTAGCCATGATAAGGGAAGGTGCTTCAATGCTTCCTTTCATACCTCCTTTAGCACAGGATACACTGACCCTTCCTTCACAAAAGGAAAGGACACAGTGGCGTCCCACTATTCCTTGAGGCAGGAACATTTGGCTGTTCACGGAAACAACCGATCGTCATTTAAACAATAACACTAGTTGGGATTCATGTCTGAAGCGGACAGGAGGATGAGTGGCAAGCATTTCGTTATACTGGCCGCCTATCATGTTTTTTTCTGTTCCAACGTTGCAAATGAATTAATATATTTCTAATCTAAGATGCGCTTTGTGTCGTCCATCTTCGAATGGTTGTAGTTTCACCGCAGCAGACCCACGTCCACAACATGCACCGTTGCATAATGATGACGTATCTTAGTGTAAGTGCAGCAGGATCTTAGCAGCGCAGTTGTCTTCTCCTCAGTCCTTATGAATTCTCCTTTCCACCTTTCCTTGACCTCAGGACGGGGTTAAGGTAAAGTGGTTAGGAAAGGACTTATTTTTTTGAGAATTCCAATGCAACCTGGGGCTGGGTGAGGCTGCACAGGTTAAACCAGCCATCACCACACACACTCCACCTATACATTTTACGATTTGATTTTATGTTACCTTATCGGAACATTAACCTAATCAGGGTGCATCCTTCACATGTATGCATTGTAAACGCACCTGAAGGTGTCGACAGTGTCGTGTGATCCTTCACCATTTTTAAAGAGTTTTATTCAGGACAGTTTTAAGTTTTGGGTTTGACTTGAGTGAACAGAGAACCTGGGGAGATGGCGGTGAGCGTCGGGCCTACCTTGGAGCCGGAGAGCATGCGGACGCTCTTGAGGCGCAGGATCATCAGGCCGTAGCACACTGTGATGATGAGGACGGCATGATGAAGGCGAAGATGAAGACGCAGATCTTCAGCAGGTTCTCCCAGTACCAGGAGGGGTGGGGGAACACCAGGGTGCAGTCGATCATGCCGGCTGTCGTTCACAAATGCGCACGCGCACATACACAAACACACACACACACACGCATACACACACACACACGCACACACATGCACACACAAGGACACATACATGTATCAAATATTTGTCATCGTTTTTTAAATCATGCGTTTTTAAATCATTATGTTTTCAAGGTGTCAACAACAACAACAACCTTTGTTTTGTTGTAGTAATACCACGCCTCACTATTTCCTGCGTCCTGTATTTATTGTGTGGGGTTACACAATAAAAACACAAACAATATCACAAACCAAATAGGCGTGAATCATTTCATAGGTTCGGGGCAAATACACAGAGCTGGTGCACATTTAGATGTTAGAGCAGTTTATTAGAGTCGCATAAATTATAGTCATAAAAAATGTATGTCGCCGCACGCCTGTCTCAAGCTGCGAATCGCTTATTACTGCTGCTGTTGTTCAGAGCGCGGGAGCAGAGCCACTCCAGTCGCTTATGGCCAGCTTTCCCTCACATTATCACCACAATCTCACCTCTCCTCTCTCGTCTCTCTCTCTCTCTTCTCTCTCTCTCTCTCTCTACTCTCTCTTCTCTCGACAGTTTGCAGAATTTCACCTGCATGTAGACCACCTGAATTTATATCCAAGTGCTCTGTCACAAGGCATGGCATTTTTTACAATTTACTGAGTTGAATGACGCCGTACACCTTGTCTAGATAAGCAAGACATCTAATTTATCATGCAGAGAATATATTCTTGGGCAACAAGTTGAATCAAAGGTAAAATTGACTTCAAGTGGATAAATGTGCAATTTATAGCTGTGTGTGTGTGTGTGTGCATGTGTGCATGGGTGTTTTGTGAACGCACCACACATACACACGCAGATGCTCACACACACACACACACATACACATACACACACAGACGCACATGTACACACGCAGATGCTGACACACACACCACTCTCACCTACCACCGTGCGTGTGAGAGTGGTGGTGTGTGTCAGCATCTGCGTGTGTACCATGTGCATCTGTTGTGTGTATGTGTGTGTATGTGTGTGAGCATCTGCGTGTGTATGTGTGTGTGTGTGTGTTGTGTGTGTGTGTGAACACCTACACGGGTGGGACGTGAGCGTGGTGGAGGCCATGAACATGACCGGCAGGCCGATGGCCGAGGAGAGGATCCAGTTGCAGATGTTGATGATCTTGGCGTTGCGCGGCGTCCGGAAGTCCAGCGGCCTTGACCGGGTGGCACACGGCGATGTAGCGGTCGATGCTCATGGTGGTGAGCGTGAAGATGGACGTGAACATGTTGTAGTAGTCGATGGACAGCACCATCTTGCACAGCACGTCGCCGAACGGCCACGTGCCCATCAGGTAGTTGACGCTCTGGAAGGGCAGCGTACTGGTGGCCAGGCGTCCGCCAGCGCCAGGTTGAAGATGTAGATGTTGGTGGCCGTCTTCATCTTGTATACCTGTGGGGGGGGGGGGCGGGGGGGGGGGGGCAGAGTGGCATTTTGTTTATTGGATGATATCGATGGATTTGGAATGATGCAACACAGGCAGAAGATGGTAAACCGGTTTGTGAAGAACGGTTTGTAGGCCGAGCAGATGGGCGATGCATATCACGTTAGCACTCCCCTTAAGTGTGTGTGTGTGTGTGTGTGTGTGGTGATGACTGGTTAACCTGTGGGCATTGATAAACATCAACTTCACACACTCGACCCTCAACTTGCGGGTCCTGAGCAATACACTCGCCAAATATGAAGTCGAGGTCAGAGAGAGGTTTCTCTTATTATACTTAGATGTATGAATGTGCAATAGCATAACATTACTATGACAGATTATTATGACTTTGACTTTGACTTTGGAAAGGGCTACCACAGTTCAAAATGAGTCTTTTCAAAAAAAAAAAACATTTCCCACTCTAATGAACACTGATATTGCCAATTTTTCTCTGCTAATCCATACTATGACAAGGGTACAGCTGGATCAAATGAAAAACTCAATGCATGGCTGTATAATATCACTGTGGAGTGTGTGTGGTTTGATGCGCTGGTTTAAGCAAGCAGCTCACCTGGGCCCTGAGTCAGGCTGATTATGAGTTCTGGGGCCTGTGGCTGAGGCTGCACACGCTGTGGGGCAGTGGGTATTCAATGCCGCATAGGTCAACCAAGCTCATCACCACACACACACACACACACATCACACACACCACACACACCACACACACACAACACTACACACACACCACACACACACACACACACACACACACACACCACACACACACACACCACACACACACAGCAGTGACCACCTGCCTATTGTCTAACAAACAACGGAACATAACTCTGCAATTAAACCAGTTCATTCAACATCCACCTGTGTCTTGTGGATTTGGAGAAGCCATCTGCTACACGTAACACACACTAAAGAAATGGAACTTAAAAAGCTTATTGAATGTGGTTTCTGTCAATCATAGCCAAAAGCAGCAGCTCTGCCCGAATGTGTTCTTTAGTGGTCAGCAGAGAACATTATGAACCACCAACATATAGCTGGGCTTTCCGGATTGTTTTCCTGGTGATCTATTGCGTTCTGTCGACGCTAGCATGGTCGCTTCTAATAATATTAAATGGGCATCTGGGGGTTTTTACTGGACCCTTGATAAGGGTAAGTTTGTAATTAGAAGTGCAAGTCTATTACGCATCATCACAAATTTGTGAATTATGGAAGTAAGGGGATTATCAAGATGAAGATATATCGGTGAATTAGCATCCAAAATGAATGCCAAAATATAGATCTCCACCACCAAAATTATACAAAAGTTACACTTCATGAATAACTGGGAAAGGTATATATATTCACGATATTCTCCAAAAACTATTTTTTTGCAATAGTTGTTGACAACCTCAACCTGACAAAGAGAATCTTCCTTGATCCATAATTTATTTATCCACTATCATTCCATGGGAACCTCATTCAATCTGTAAATTAAAAATCCCCCAACTCAGTAAAAGACTGAAAAGCCCTCATCTCTTAGATTGTACCTTCTTGTGAGAATGCACGGCCTCATAAACCTGTGAACAAATAAAAGTTTGGTGGGCGATTGGAAAACAGTAAAGATCACCAAATCAGATGAAGTGGCACCAAAGCAGGAAAGAAGTGTTATAAAACAAGGGGGGGGCACTCAGACCGATTGAGACAGCGGGAGGCAGGTGAAGATGCTTGATCATCTCTGTTATTTCTCCTTCATAAAACAAGTCAGAAGTAGACATGCTACTTTCACCAACTAGGCCTACCTTGATTTAGTTCTCCGACGGCGGTCATGATGTTGTTGTTGTTGTTGTTGTTTTTGTTGTTGTTGTTGTTGTTGTTGTTATGAAATCGTGTTCCAATGATGCCATGACGTACCATTCATGGTTTGGCGGTCAATCCATTAGCAACGGCTTGCGCACGCCTTATAAAAAACCCATCTCCATGAATCTTAATTGTCATGAGTACTGCAACAGGATATCGCCAGCAAATTACAGCTTGAAGTGAGTTCGGAGTTCAGAATCGATTTCACCAGCACCTTCTGCAGACTTGAGATAGCAACAGATGAATGGTGAGAGCTAATATATATATATATATATATATATAAATGTGGTAATATCTGCTGTGGTAATTGTATAACCTTTATAACTACTAAGAACTTTATACATTTTTTTAATTTAAAAGTGAGGTAAGGAACAGAGGCAGTAAGGCTTTGCTTACATGGTTATTATAATGTATCAATGGTTATTATAACATAAAGAAGGTGATTATAATGCATCCAAGGTTATTATAATGTATACAATGTTATAATGCATACAACGTGATTAGAATGTATACAAGGTTACTATAATGTACACAAGGTGATATAATCATCATCATGTGCAATATTCCTCATGTCATGTGCAATACTACTTCTCATTACTACTTGTCAATACCATTGCCAACTTGTTTTGTTTATCAAATATCTTACCTATATTTTTTTGGCTTTACCTTTTAAGCTTATTCACTGTCCATTTATTATTCTATTGTTTTTATTCTTATGTTGTTGGTATTTATGAGCCACCTCTGGCAAAAGAATTTCCTTCGGGATGAATAAAGTAATATATTATCTTAATGTATGCAAAGTTATTATAATGTATGCAAGGCTATGACAATGTATAACATGTTACAATGTCTGCAAGGCGTCAAGGGCATTGTGGGGAATGTTCTGTCAGTAAAAAAACCCTTGTTGAATCATCTCCTGAGGCAGGAATGTTATAAGGCATTGGTTCTTATCCGTCGTTTCTGACTAAACCAATTAATTGTAATGTTGTTATAATGGTCATAGAAACATGTGACGTGTCAAGCTCCATATGGTGTTCATCAGTGATAATAAATAATGCCAGTGATCAATGAGAGAGAGAGTTAGACTGAATGCAATCAATGGCCACTATAATGCTCTTCAGAATATAGGACCTCATTCACGAACATTTTCTTAAGTGTCTTCTTAAATATCTTCTTACGAACTTCGTAAGAAAAAATGTGGCATTCAACAGTTGTGACAATTCTCTACATCTTTATATAAATTATAATTATATGTGTCATCACTATAAAATATCATAATCTAGCTAGTACAGTATATCCAATAGTAATCTCGGATCCAGCAGTCATACTATAGTAGCAGAACTTCACAGAGCCTGGACCAGAAACCCAAAACCACGAGGGACGGAGCTACGCCTGTTTTTCCTGTTTCAGATATTTTATTGTGCTTGTGAGTGCATGAAGCCTTCAGAAGGGGATTTCAATCTGTGTACTTCCACAGTCTACACAGTATTTATTTGAAGCCTTTACAAACCCATTTTTACAGTTTACTACTGCTTGCCAAGTTTGTGTTACCCAATTACACACTTACAGATCCCCGCTTCCATGATTAAATGGAGCGAAATAAAGTGAAACGCCATTCCCATCAGCCATTAGCTCTTCATCTAAAGTCCAATTAGCGAGAATAATCGAATGATTACAACACAAAAAGACCCTTACTGCCACTCGATATTGTATAGGCCAAGTGCAAATACGTAGAGTTGCTGTAATAATTATTTTGCGTGTTTGTGAGTATGTGTGTCAACACAAACACAGTTCAAGAGATCAAGTTTATCTGGAGCGGACTGGACTCTGCAGCTGCGTCTCTCATCCTATATCTCAACATATAAAGACCATTTATATCACCAAAGACAAACTCTCCTATAGACAGCTGTTGAAAACCCTGGTGGCCAATTGACTCTCTTCAAGCAGTTCTATTCTTGACACACAACACACACACACCCACACACACACACACACACACACACACACACACACACACACACACACACACACAAAGGTCACACAAAATGAAGCATCATTGAGCCGCATCTATTAAGAAATATAGGATATATGATCCAACGATTAGCCGTCGACGATGGGTCTGGACTGAGGAAGATTCAGCTTCAGTCGAGGACACCCGCATTGAATTGTACATTATTATATTATGTATATTATTATATTATTATTATGTTATTATTTAGCTTATCTTCTGAACCAGAATTTTGGATTAGGCCGATTAGTGCATAAGAGCCCACAGTGTTTACAACAGGCTAACGGGTAACGCTCAGAACATACTGGGAGAGATTCAATGAGGCAGCGTACAGATTTCTTACGTTTGTTCTTACGAAGTTCGTAAGAAGATATTTAAGAAGACACTTAAGAAAATGTTCGTGAATGAGGTCCTATATTCTGAAGAGCATTATAGTGGCCATTGATTGCATTCAGTCTAACTCTCTCTCTCATTGATCACTGGCATTATTTATTATCACTGATGAACACCATATGGTGCTTGACACGTCACATGTTTCTATGACCATTATAACAACATTATAATTAATTGGTTTAGTCAGAAACGACGGATAAGAACCAATGCCTTATAACATTCCTGCCTCAGGAGATGATTCAACAAGGGTTTTTTTACTGACAGAACATTCCCCACAATGCCCTTGACGCCTTGCAGACATTGTAACATGTTATACATTGTCATAGCCTTGCATACATTATAATAACTTTGCATACATTAAGATAATATATTACTTTATTCATCCCGAAGGAAATTCTTTTGCCAGAGGTGGCTCATAAATACCAACAACATAAGAATAAAAACAATAGAATAATAAATGGACAGTGGAATAGCCTAAAAGGTAAAGCCAAAAAAATATAGGTAAGATATTTGATAAACAAAACAAGTTGGCAATGGTATTGACAAGTAGTAATGAGAAGTAGTATTGCACATGACATGAGGAATATTGCACATGATGATGATTATATCACTTGTATACATTATAGTAACCTTGTATACATTCTAATCACGTTGTATGCATTATAACATTGAATACATTATAATAACCTTGGATGCATTATAATCACCTTCTTTATGTTATAATAACCATCGATACATTATAATAACCATGTAAGCAAACCCTTACTGCCTCTGTTCCTTACTTCACTTTTAAATTCAAAAAGTTTATAAAGTTCTTAGTAGTTATAAAGGTTATAAAATTACCACAGCAGATATTACCACATTTATATATATATAGATATATATATATTAGCTCTCACCATTCATCTGTTGCTATCTCAAGTCTGCAGAAGGTGCTGGTGAAATCGATTCTGAACTCCGAACTCACTTCAAGCTGTAATTTGCTGGCGATATCCTGTTGCAGTACTCATGACAATTAAGATTCATGGAGATGGGTTTTTTATAAGGCGTGCACAAGCCGTTGCTAATGGATTGACCGCCAAACCATGAATGGTACGTCATGGCATCATTGGAACACGATTTCATAACAACAACAACAACAACAACAACAAAAACAACAACAACAACAACAACATCATGACCGCCGTCGGAGAACTAAATCAAGGTAGGCCTAGTTGGTGAAAGTAGCATGTCTACTTCTGACTTGTTTTATGAAGGAGAAATAACAGAGATGATCAAGCATCTTCACCTGCCTCCCGCTGTCTCAATCGGTCTGAGTGCCCCCCCCTTGTTTTATAACACTTCTTTCCTGCTTTGGTGCCACTTCATCTGATTTGGTGATCTTTACTGTTTTCCAATCGCCCACCAAACTTTTATTTGTTCACAGGTTTATGAGGCCGTGCATCTCACAAGACGGTACAATTAAGAGATGAGGGCTTTTCAGTTTTACTGGTTGGGGGATTTTTAATTTAAGATTTGATGAGGTCCATGGATGATGTAGATAATAAATTATGGATCCAGGAGTATTGCTTTGTCAGGTTGAGGTTGTCAACAACTATTGCAAAAAATAGTTTTTGGAGAATATCGTTGAATATTATACCTTTCCAGTTATTCATGAAGTGTAACTTTAGTATAATTTTGGTGGTGGAATATATTTTGGATTCATTTTGGATGCTAATTCACCGTATATTTCATCTTGATAATCCCCTTACTTCATATTCACATTTTGTGATGATGAGTAATGACTTGCACTTTTGGACAAAATTACCTTATCAAGGGTCCAGTAAAAACCCCCAGATCCCATTTAATATTATTAAAGACCACGCTAGCGTCGACAGAACGCAATAGATCACCAGGAACAATCCGGAAATACCACCTATAATGTTGGTGGTTCATAATGTTCTCTGCTGACCACTAAGAACACATTCGGGCAGAGCTGCTGTTTTGCTATGATTGTACAGAACACATTCAATAGGCTTTTAAGTCCATTATTTAGTGTGTATTACGTGGAGCAGATTGGCTTCTCCAATCCAAAGACACAGGTGGATGTTGAATGAACTGGTTTATTGCAGAGTTTGTCGTTGTTTGTAGACATAGCAGGTGGTACACTGCTGTGTGTGTGTGTGTGTGTGTGTGTGTGTGTGTGTGTGTGTGTGTGTGTTGTGTGTGTGTGTGTGTGTGTGTGTGTGTGTGTGTGGTGATGGCTGGTTGAACCTATGGGCATTGAATACCTACTGCCCCACAGGTGTGCAGCCTCACACAGCCCCAGACTCTAATCAGCCTGACTCAGGGCCAGGTGAGGCTGCTTAAACCAGCCATCAACCACACACACTCCACAGTGTATTATACAGCCACGTATTGAGTTGTTCATTTGATCCAGCTGTACCCTTGTCAGTATGGATTAGCAGAGAAAAAATGGCAATATCAGTGTTCATTAGAGTGGGGAAATGGTTTTTTTTTTTAGAAAAGACTCATTTTGAACTGTGGTAGCCCTTTCCAAAGTCAAAGTCAAAGTCATAATAATCTGTCATAGTAATGTTATGCTATTGCACATTCATACATCGTATGAATTCATACATCACATTCATACATCAAGTATAATAAGAGAAACCTCTCTCTGACCTCGACTTCATATTTGGCGAGTGTCTTGCTCAGGACCCAAGGCCAGGTCGAGTGTGTGAAGTTGATGTTTATCAATGCCCACAGGTTATACCAGTCATCACCACACACACACACACACACACACACTTAAGGGGAGTGCTAACGTGATAGCATTGCCCATCTGCTCGGCCTACAAACCGTTCTTCACAAACCGGTTTACCACCTTCTGCCTGTGTTACATCATTCCAAATCCATCGATATCATCCAATAAACAAAATGCCACTCTGCCCACCCCGCCCCCCCCCCACCCCCCCCCATCCTCCTCAGGTACACCAAGATGAAGACGGCCACCAACATCTACATCTTCAACCTGGCCGCTGGCGGACGCCCTGGCCACCAGTACGCTGCCCTTCCAGAGCGTCAACTACCTGATGGGCACGTGGCCGTTCGGCGACGTGCTGTGCAAGATGGTGCTGTCCATCGACTACTACAACATGTTCACGTCCATCTTCACGCTCACCACCATGAGCATCGACCGCTACATCGCCGTGTGCCACCCGGTCAAGGCGCTGGACTTCCGGACGCCGCGCAACGCCAAGATCATCAACATCTGCAACTGGATCCTCTCCTCGGCCATCGGCCTGCCGGTCATGTTCATGGCCTCCACCACGCTCACGTCCCACCCATGTAAGTGTTCACACACACACACGCACACACACACACACATACACACGCACACACACACACACACATACACACACAGACGCACATGTACACACGCAGATGCTGACACACACACCACTCTCACCTACCACCAGTGTATGCGTTCACAAACACACATGCACACACACACACACAGCTATAAATTGCACATTTCATCCACTTGAAGTCAATTTTACCTTGATTCAACTTGTTGCCAAGAATATATTCTCTGCATGATAAATGAGATGTCTTGGCTTATCTAGACAAGGTGTACGCCGTCATTCAACTCAGTAAATTGTAAAAATGCCATGCCTTGTGACAGAGCACTTGGATATAAATTCGGTGGTCTACATGCAGGTGAATTCTGCAAACTGTCGCGAGAGAGAGAGAGAGAGAGAGAGAGAGAGAGAGAGAGAGAGAGAGAGAGAGAGAGAGAGAGGTGAGATTGTGGTGATAATGTGAGGGAAAGCTGGCCATAAAGCGACTGGAGTGCTCTGCTCCCGCGCTCTGAACACAGCAGCAGTAATAAGCGATTCGCAGCTTGAGACAGCGTGCGGCGACATACATTTTTTATGACTATAATTTATGCGACTCTAATAAACTGCTCTAACATCTAAATGTGCACCAGCTCTGTGTATTTGCCCCGAACCTATGAAATGATTCACGCCTATTTGGTTTGTGATATTGTTTGTGTTTTTATTGTGTAACCCCACACAATAAATACAGGACGCAGGAAATAGTGAGGCGTGGTATTACTACAACAAAACAAAGGTTGTTGTTGTTGTTGACACCTTGAAAACATAATGATTTAAAAACGATGACAAATATTTGATACATGTATGTGTCCTTGTGTGTGCGTGTGTGTGTGTGTTTGTGTGCGTGTGTGTGTGTGTTTGTGAACGACAGCCGGCATGATCGACTGCACCCTGGTTTTCCCCCACCCCTCCTGGTACTGGGAGAACCTGCTGAAGATCTGCGTCTTCATCTTCGCCTTCATCATGCCCGTCCTCATCATCACAGTGTGCTACGGCCTGATGATCCTGCGCCTCAAGAGCGTCCGCATGCTCTCCGGCTCCAAGGTAGGCCCGACGCTCACCGCCATCTCCCCAGGTTCTCTGTTCACTCAAGTCAAACCCAAAACTTAAAACTGTCCTGAATAAAACTCTTTAAAAATGGTGAAGGATCACACCACACTGTCAACACCTTCAGGTGTGTTTACAATGCATACATGTGAAGGATGCACCCTGATTAGGTTAATGTTCCGATAAGGTAACATATAAGCAAATCGTAAAATGTATAGGTGGAGTGTGTGTGGTGATGGCTGGTTTAACCTGTGCAGCCTCACCCAGCCCCAGGTTGCATTGGAATTCTCAAAAAAATAAGTCCTTTCCTAACCACTTTAACTTAACCCCGTCGTGAGGTCAAGGAAAGGTGGAAAGGAGAATTCATAAGGACTGAGGAGAAGACAACTGCACTGCACTTACACTAAGATACGTCATCATTATGCAACGGTGCATGTTGTGGACGTGGGTCTGCTGCGGTGAAACTACAACCATTCGAAGATGGACGACACAAAGCGCATCTTAGATTAGAAATATATTAATTCATTTGCAACGTTGGAACAGAAAAAAACATGATAGGCGGCCAGTATAACGAAATGCTTGCCACTCATCCTCCTGTCCGCTTCAGACATGAATCCCAACTAGTGTTATTGTTTAAATGACGATCGGTTGTTTCCGTGAACAGCCAAATGTTCCTGCCTCAAGGAATAGTGGGACGCCACTGTGTCCTTTCCTTTTGTGAAGGAAGGGTCAGTGTATCCTGTGCTAAAGGAGGTATGAAAGGAAGCATTGAAGCACCTTTCCTTAGCGTGTACGGGTTCATTCACTCAGGAAACTTCCTAAGCAAAAAGCAATCGGAACAGAGCTCCAGACTCTAATCAGACTCTAACCAGCCTGACTCGGGCCCGGTGAGGCAGCCTCCAACCACACACACTCCACGGTATCTATACATTCAAAGTTGATGTTGACATTAAGCATAAAGCAGAGTTTGAGTGAAATTTCGACTAAAATGCTGCTCCAAAACAGCCACATTATAATTTGTCTCAAGGTTGCCTGGGCGCTGATATGGTAATTAGCCGATCCTTGAAATGTCAACCAGTTCGGTCCGATTCACATGACAGGAATGTTACGCCCGTACACAAAACAGAGGCCAGTGTGGCAAAACCAAAAGAGGAAGCAGACTCAGAATGATTTATATAAAGCCCCAAGGGTTCTTTATTATATAATCAGAAAGATAGTTAGTATGTATCTATGGATACATATATATATAAATATAAATATACATATATATATATAATATATATCTAAGAAAATAATTATCCTAATAATAAATATATCCTATAAATCAAACAAACTAAATACGGAAAAAACCTAAGGTGTGTATGTGCGTGCGGGGTACTCAGCGCTAGGCTTAGGGAGAGTCAGGGCAGTCCAGTATTCAGGGGTTCTGTGGGGGTCCGTCCGAGGGAAAGGGTATCCAGGGAGAGGAGCGTGGAGAGGTGCCGAGGAGAGTAGGAGTCCGGAGAGTGACGAGGGAGACACTGGGGCGAGGAGCGAGGAAGACACTGGATCGACGAGGAAAACACGGAGACACTGGGAACGAGGAAGACGTCGGAGCGAGGAAGGAAACATCGAGGAACTAGTCACGAGGGGGTAGTACGTTCTAGCAACGAGGGGATCACCAGGGAGAGCTTAAGTAGCTGCTGGGGCTTGATGAGATGCACCACACCTGGTGCCCCCCCGCACTCGCCTCCGCAGGGCGTGTCTCGCTCGGACGTCTCCGGAGTGTTCGGGCTGGAATCCCGAACCGCTGGAAAAAACATGAAAATATTTTAATATATTGCAAATTGCAATCGACTAAATAATTGGTAGTAATTTCTGATGAATTTAGCCCTTTCCTGCGTGGGAACTGCTGGCTTTGGCATTTGGTTCTAAATAATAGCAACTCTTCATTCCAATTATAAAGCAATATTCGTTTTTCCGCTGTCTGCACAGGCATAAAACGCTGTAATTATAGTGCCTGTATTATTTTAAACATAATAAGGCATATAAATACATCTTGTCAGACTGCATGTTATTTACCAATCACACCAACAATTTCAGCAATTTCAGTGTTTGCATTGTTTATTTTTATTAGGATTTTCATTTAGTGTTGCTTTGAGGTTGTGTGATGCAAGTGACTCAGGTCTCTCCTCTATTTCCTCATTGTACTTTGACTATCATGTTGTGTTTAGATGTTAGGGCAGGACAACGGGACAACTAAACTTGTGTGCTTGGTCTACCTTGTACTGAGTGATGCCAAGAGTACCAAATAAATCCTATAAAGCCCAGTTGCCTTCCAGATCCAGAGAAGGACAAAATGCTAAAGCGTATGTCACAATAAAATGACGGATTGACTAATATACATATTTTATCATATCTTCGCCATGCAAATACCACTTTCACTAACCGAGTTAGCATCAAATCACGGATTTACAGTCACTCGCCGAGCCAAGTAAGCTCAGTAATTGCGGCTTAGCACTTACTGCGGCTTCACACTCAGCCCAGGTTAGCCGGGGTTAACTTAAATAACGGTCGGCTTTGATCCATCCATAAAATCCGCAATAAAAGGCTTTATCTACCAATGTAATAGAGAACAGAGCAGACGGAGCCCCCCCCCAGCAGCGGACATGAAGAGACTGTTTGCAAAAGGCTCCCGCCGGGGGAAGCAGCTGATTAATAGCAAAGTGAGGGCGGAACGGCAGGAAAAACAACATCATTATCCCTAAAGACTCCACAGCTTCCTGAACGAGATAGAGTCTCCCTAGATTGCATCGCGCTGCAGGTGAATTCAGATGCAAAGAGCAATCCAACACACCCCCGGTTTCTAACCCGACCCCTTCCTTTCCATCCACACCACTTTTTCTTTTACTGCCTTCATCCTCTCTCTATCTCTTTTATAACCACCTCCGAGACTCTGATGTCTCCTTCCCTCGTAAGCCCTCATAAAGGTTTGTTCAACCTTGAGACGCTCCACTCCAGTCCATTGATTCCCGAGGGGGAAGGCGGCCACGGCAATTTCTGGAGTGAGGGGGCGTGGCTTATTATTTCAACTTTAACCCGGCATGCCGCATGACCTAACCCGACGACCAATCTATTGGTCGTCGGGTTAGGTCAGGTCGGGTTAGGTCTGCAGTACGGTCTGACGAAACAGAACGTTTTAAGCCGTGGGTGATTGTGTGTGTATATGTGTGTGTGTGTGTGTGTGTGTGTGTGTCTTTTAAACTTGCCATGCCTGAGAACACAGTGGCCGACCTCGCAACGTGTGTCTCATGTGAACGCACCCTTAACCCCTTTTCCCCCCTCTGTCACACACACACACACACACACACACACACACACACACTCTCTCTCTCTCTCTCTCTCTCTCTCTCTCTCACTCTCACACTCACTACTCTCTCACTCACTCTCTCACTCACTCTCTCACTCTCTCACATACACACACACACACACACACACACACACACACACACACACACACACACAGGAGAAGGACAGAAACCTGCGTCGGATCACGCGCATGGTCCTGGTGGTGGTGGCGGTCTTTATCATCTGCTGGACGCCCATCCACATCTTCGTCATTATCAAGGCGCTGGTGAACATCCCGGGCTCCCTGCTGCAGACGGTCACGTGGCACTTCTGCATCGCCCTGGGATACACCAACAGGTCGGCAGAGCACAGTGTTTGTGTGTGTGTGTGTGTGTGTGTGTGTGTGTGTGTGTGTGTGTGTGTGTGTGTGTGTGTGTGTGTGTGTGTGTGTGTGATCACTCAGAATGTTTAACCAGTTAGAGAAAGAGAAATCCGTTGTCTTGTGTGCGAATGGTTTTTATAAAATATAATGATTATATAATAATTTTTTACGGCCACTACAGTGATCGCTGCAGTGAGATAAAAAGTGACAGGTCTAAGTGGCTTGGTGGTGCGCCACTTGATATTACTCGTTTTAATTCCCCAATTTAATTCTGATTTGATTCCACGATTTCTGAACAAATCCACCCACGCTGCCTTCTACGAGCCATCCATTAGAGAGATTCACATTGAGTACTAAGCACACAATATGTTCAGTCAGACACAAAAGTGGGAATTAAGGCAATTAAAGGCAATAAAAAAGTATGATAAAAAAAATGGTTCACAGCATTTCATCAGATACCTTTTAATGAAGAGGATAAACAGAGATTATAAAACTAACCCATTTGTCTCTTGTGAATGCCTGTTCTGTATTCTGTAACAGCTAAATAACTTAACAGCTAAATAACTTAACAGCTAAATAACTTATTTCCGTGCGTCCACAGTAGTCTGAACCCCGTGCTCTACGCCTTCCTGGACGAGAACTTCAAGCGGTGTTTCCGTGAGTTCTGCAAGCCGAGCCCCCTGGTCCTGGAGCTGCAGAACTCCTCCCGCGCCGGCACGGCCAACCGCAACCTCCACCAGGGGGAGAACAACAGCGCCAACACGGGGGAGAGAACCAATCAACAGGTAGGAGAGAGGCTCGCTCTCTCTCTCTCTCTCTCTCTCTCTCTCTTTCTCTCTCTCTCTCTCTCTCTCTCTCTCCCTCTCTCTCTCTCTCTCTCTCTCTCTCCCCTCTCTCTCTCTCCCCCTCTCTCTCTCTCTCCTCTCTCTCTCTCTCTCTCCTCTCTCTCTCTCTCCCTTCTCCCCCTCTCTCTCTCTCTCTCTTTCTCTCTCTCTCTCTTTCTCTATATCTTCTTACGAACTTCGTAAGAACAAACTTAAGAAATCTGTCCGCCGGATTCATGAACGCGGGGAAATGTGTTCTTAAACCGCCAAAGTGTTCTCAGCTGCGCTCCCGATGAGGAATGCCACTCATTCTTAAATGGAATGCGCGTGCTCGTACACCTGAATTAGCATACAGACACGCCCCGCCAGCTCCTTATAAGGGCAACAACAGGACCGTGTGCACACAGAATCATGCCAAAGCGAACAGTGAACACCGATGGTGCACCGGCCAAACCAGTCACATGTCACATGCAACATCATACCAGTAAGATGAGCAGTGGAATGTTTCTCCACTGACTCTTACAATGTACACACTAAGCAAGGTCAAGAAAATAGAACCAACAATGAAAAATAACAATAGAGAACAAGACGGCTGAGAGCAGATTCAATTGTACAGTTGAGTTAAATACATGAGTAGGCTACTTGTGGATCTTGATAGGGCCTATCATGGGCGTAGAATTTAGTGGGGACGCTGGGGACATGTCCCCACCGGGGGGGATGCTGGGGACATGTCCCCACCAATATCCAGCGATATCCATCCACCCCCCCATCCGAACCGTGACTCGGAGCCCGACGCGCGCCTCACGGGAGCGTAATTGCGCATCCTTGGCAATATTATGTACATTATGTACATTATGTATATTATGTATATTATGTATATAATGTATATTATGTATATTATGTATATTATGTACATTATGTATATTATGTATATTATGTATATTATGTACATTATGTATATTATGTATATTATGTATATTATTTATGTATATTATGTATATTATGTACATTATGTATATTATGTATATTATGTATATTATGTACATTATGTATATTATGTATATTATGTATATTATGTATATTATGTATATTATGTATATTATGTATATTATGTATATTATGTATGTTATGTATATTATGTATATTATGTATATTATGTATATTATGTATATTATGTAGGCCCATATGATATATTTTAGTTATGGATATTCACATGTTCATTCACAGAATGTAGATGTGTCAATTCTATTCCCCTATGTCTATATCCATGCGATTGAGTTGAGTGCTTATTTATTTATTCACTGCCATTTGCAGTGTTCGTGTCGTGCTTTTATTTATTTTAGGACATCACGATGCCTCGTAGAATCATGACTATGCATGTGAAACGTAATTGTTAATGATACAAATATTCTCGTATTTATTATTATTATAATTATTTACATCTGAGGATGTCTGTAGAATTGATGTGAACGCAATCACCAATGATTTCTCACAAATTCAGCCCTTAAGAACATGGGCGCACTCCAAATAGGTCGCTATGACTGCTTTTCCGCGTTCTTAAATCCTGTTCTTAGCTAAGAACCAATCCCAGATAAGAAAACATTCAGGAATGCCAGAATTGTCGCAGGAACTTCGTAAGTGGAGTTAAGAAGAAATTTCTTCTTAACTTTTTCTTAACTGCGTTCGTGAAGGAGGTCCATAGAGCCTCTGAGTAGGGCCACAGTGGGTTGCACAGGGCACCATTGTGCATGAAAAGAGATGGAGAGTCAGCTTTCTCTTTGTACCTAAACCCTTTTGAAACATGACAGGGCCCTAATGTGTTTTAAATGAATGCAAATGGCTACATCATCTGACATCATCACAATCAGAAAACCAATGGAAGATAATGGCTTTTTATCGTGCCGTGTGTTCCTTTTTAAAAAATAAAGAAAATATATTAAGGTCGTTCATCTTCACTGTTAAGTAGCCAGGGTCCGATCCTATAAGCATAGACATACTGTATACTGTAGACATACTGTATACCAGGCCTGGCCAACCCACGGCTCCCGAGCCGCATGCGGCTCGGTGCCTGGTTTCTTTCGGCTCTTACGTTCATATTGAATTTTGTGTTTTTTTTATGGCTGTCAAAGTTAACGTGTTATCATAGATGTTGCGCCAAGGATGCGCAATGACGCTACAGTGAGGCGCGCGACGGGCTCCGAGTCAGCGTCTCTGGGGGGAGGGGGGGGTCCGTTAATTTGCGGTTCTGATGGGGGGGGTGCTCCGTTAATTCGCGGTTCTGATGGGGGGGTGCTCTGTTAATTGGTGGGGACATGTCCCCAGCGTCCCCACTAAATTCTACGCCCATGCTCGGTACCATGCGCAGTTGCTATTAAACATCCATAAACGACAACTCGGTTGCATCTCTTTATTTCAATATTCCTTGGCTAAGAATATTACAAGGTTAACGTTGCGTTGCCAAAGTGGTATCTCCGTGGTATTTCCATTAGGCTACATTTACGTCTCTCTGTCAAACTATTCTCCAAAACAAACTCGTTTCCGTCCTCTGGATACGTCACCCCGTGTATTCTTCTGATTGGTCATAGTGTTATCCAATTGCGTGCAGTGATATTTTCAAACGCATGCTTGGTGCCGCCCCTCGAGTTGGGCCATTTTCATTGCTCATTACCAGACCTACAGCTTTCTAGATGTAGGTCTGGATTTCCAGGCTAGCTCTTTGCAGTAACACAGTAAAAAAAAATTGGCTCTTCGTCTCTGACTGGTTGGCCACCCTTGCTGTATACTATAGACATAATGTACACTATACATTAGACGCCGCATTGACCACTTCGATCCGTTGCTGTGATACGTCAAGACCACAGACTGAAATATTGACCTATATAGACTGAAATATAGGTCAACATAGATATATCGACGAGACTGGCCTCTAAACACATAGTAAGTAAACGGATTCACTGCATTTTTCTGGATAAAAAGCACTATAATGTTTACATTTCTCAACCGATTTTCATTTTTATATTCAAGGCACGTTTCTGATGGAGTACAAAAAAGAAAAAAAAGGTATTATTATATAAGATATTATATATGGTCTAAACTCAGAATTTTGGAAAATTTGACTTGGGCGCGACCCACATAATCAGCTGTGCTCTTCATCCCACAAATGTGTGATCCTTACAAGTTAGACATCATTATAAAGGTAAATAAAGAGGCTTTCCAACGATAAAAAATACAATGACAATTTGCATTGTAACAGAGAAATAATCAACCAAACACAATATATATGTGTATATGTATATATAGATACAATATATATAGGCCTATAGGTATATATTATATTATCGTTATATTGCTTTTAAAAGGTAAGTGGTTCTTCTCCTCGTGTCGCCATGGCGACCAGTGTGTCCGTGCCTGAGAGGGATCATCTCTCTTGATATTAACGCTCTCTTGAAGCACTCTGTTCCTCTCATTATTATTATTATTATTATTATCATCATCATCATCATCATCAGTATTATTAGTATTATTGGTATTATTAGTATTATCGTTATTTTTCTTCTTTTCCTTTCATTTTTAGAATATCATGTGCATTAACAGTTTGTGACAATTCTCTACATCTTTATAGAAATTATAATTATATGTGTCATCATAGAATATCATGTGCATTAACAGTTGGTGACAATTCTCTACATCTTTATATAAATTATAATTATATGTGTCATCACTATAAAATATCATAATCTAGCTAGTACAGTATATCCAATAGTAATCTCGGATCCAGCAGTCATACTATAGTAGCAGAACTTCACAGAGCCTGGACCAGAAACCCAAAACCACGAGGGACGGAGCTACGCCTGTTTTTCCTGTTTCAGATATTTTATTGTGCATGTGAGTGCATGAAGCCTTCAGAAGGGGATTTCAATCTGTGTACTTCCACAGTCTACACAGTATTTATTTGAAGCCTTTACAAACCCATTTTTACAGTTTACTACTGCTTGCCAAGTTTGTGTTACCCAATTACACACTTACAGATCCCCGCTTCCATGATTAAATGGAGCGAAATAAAGTGAAACGCCAATTCCCATCAGCCATTAGCTCTTCATCTAAAGTCCAATTAGCGAGAATAATCGAATGATTACAACACAAAAAGACCCTTACTGCCACTCGATATTGTATAGGCCAAGTGCAAATAGTAGAGTTGCTGTAATAATTATTTTGCGTGTTGTGAGTATGTGTGTCAACACAAACACAGACACAAGTTCAAGAGATCAAGTTTATCTGGAGCGGACTGGACTCTGCAGCTGGCGTCTCTCATCCTATATCTCACCATATAAAGACCATTTATATCACCAAAGACAAACTCTCCTATAGACAGCTGTTGAAAACCCTGGTGGCCAATTGACTCTCTTCAAGCATTTAGACCCCCCCCCCCCCCCACACACACACACACCACACACACACACACACACACACACACACACAAAGGTCACACAAATGAAGCATCATTGAGCCGCATCTATTAAAAAATATAGGATATATGATCCAACGATTAGCCGTCGACGATGGGTCTGGACTGAGGAAGATTCAGCTTCAGTCGAGGACACCCGCATTGAATTGTACATTATTATATTATGTATATTATTATATTATTATTATGTTATTATTTAGCTTATCTTCTGAACCAGAATTTTGGATTAGGCCGATTAGTGCATAAGAGCCCACAGTGTTTACAACAGGCTAACGGGTAACGCTCAGAACATACTGGGAGAGATTCAATGAGCTTTGCAGAGCTTACAACGACCACCGAGGAACATGGATGAATGCTTATAAGAGCTGAAAGAGTTGCCCGTGTGTGGCGTCTACACAACATAATATCCTACCACCGGCAGCGTAAGAATATATTTGGATGGAACAGAGACAGAGGGACACAGACGATGATGAGTTCTGCTCGACACAAAGTGTGTCACTGTTAGATCACATCTTCAACAAAGGGGATACCAAAATGAAGTGCGTTGTCATAGAAACTCTGGATGGATCACACCGTTATTATTTCAACACACATGCAGATTGCAAGGGAGTGAGAAGGGGCGAGTGACAGTGAGAGAGCACGGGAGAGAGAAGTAGAGAGAGAGAGAGAGAGAGAGACAGAGACAGAGAGACAGACTGGTTCAGTTTAATTAGGTAGGCAGGGGGTGGTCCTCACTCGTTCACTCAGCAAGACAGACAAGGAGAGGCAAAAGTGTGACATTGACATAGAGAGGCACGTGTGTGTGTGTGTGTGTGTGTGTGTGTGTGTGTGTGTGTGTGTGTGTGTGTGTGTGTATGTGTGTATGTGCTTGGTATCTCGGATTAACACAGTTTGACACAGGACATCTGTTTTGGCGTACATACTCTCTCACACACACGAACGCAGATGCACACACACACACACACACACACAGACACAGACACACACACACACACACACACACAACACACACACACAGACACACACACACACACACACACACACACAACACACACACACACACACACACACACACACACACACACACACACACACACACACACACGCACAAGCACACACACACAGATGCACACAAACACACACACATTTGTACAGTATGTGTCTACAATGACTGCCAGGAGAGACAGAGAGAGACGGACAAAGTGAGAGAGAGGGACAGTGGGAGAGAGACAGAGACAAAGTGAGAGAGACGGACAGTGGGAGAGAGACAGAGACAAAGTGAGAGAGACGGACAGGGACAAATAAAATGGACAAACTAAATCATTTAGAAGCATAGTTCACCAAAAGGAGACTGAATGTGAGGCAGCGCAAGGGTAAATGCATTTTAAATGTGCATTGCTCTCAATCGTATTTCCCTTGGCGTTTTATTCATGTGTGTGTCTCTATCTATCTGACTGTTACTGAACTCATTTTATGAATAGCAGCCGACGTTCATATTGGGCTTTTACGTCGATGGACGTTTACAGATGACTGCTATTGCTTCACATAAGCCACCCCCCCTTGTCTTTATTATAATAATATGATTTGCTTGACTAATTGGAGGTGGAGGGGGAGAACATTATATGTATATATGTTTGCACCGATGTTCTGCTGCAAGGTTAATACTGTTTCTTTAGGTAGCCTATATGTTCGGCAGACTACCGTAGCTCGGCTTAAATGCCTTAAAGAACCCTGCATATATCCCTGTTGCAAATGTGTTAATGCGTTTCACTTGAGGTATATAAAAAAGGTATTACTTTTGTTCTTGAAGTTTATCAGCATACTGTGGGAATAGAGCGATAGGATTAAGGCAGGATCAAGATGTGCTGATCAGTGTATCAGAGTGTTGCTTGTTGCTGTCTTATACAGCAACTGGTTTAGGTTTTCCATTATGTTGTTCTTTTTTCATGTTTTTTATATGTTTAAGTGTGTGCTACTTTTGCTACTCAACATGCTCGACCCGCTCAGGTGCCCTCTCTCTGTGTGCTGCTAGATTACAGGCAGTGGATGCCAGTCATGGGGATGGGGACATGCAGGAACGACACCTGCCCACCACCGAGGAACATGGATGAATGCTTATAAGAGCTGAAAGAGTTGCCCGTGTGTGGCGTCTACACAACATAATATCCTACCACCGGCAGCGTAAGAATATATTTGGATGGAACAGAGACAGAGGGACACAGACGATGATGGAGGTTCTGCTCGACACAAAGTGTGTCACTGTTAGATCACATCTTCAACAAAGGGGATACCAAAATGAAGTGCGTTGTCATAGAAACTCTGGATGGATCACACCGTTATTATTTCAACACACATGCAGATTGCAAGGGAGTGAGAAGGGGCGAGTGACAGTGAGAGAGCACGGGAGAGAGAAGTAGAGAGAGAGAGAGAGAGAGACAGAGACAGAGAGACAGACTGGTTCAGTTTAATTAGGTAGGCAGGGGGTGGTCCTCACTCGTTCACTCAGCAAGACAGACAAGGAGAGGCAAAAGTGTGACATTGACATAGAGAGGCACGTGTGTGTGTGTGTGTGTGTGTGTGTGTGTGTGTGTGTATGTGCTTGGTATCTCGGATTAACACAGTTTGACACAGGACATCTGTTTTGGCGTACATACTCTCTCACACACACAAACGCAGATGCACACACACACACACACACACAGACAGACACAGATGCATACACACACACACACACACACAATCACACACACACAGACAGACACAGATGCACACACAGACACACACACACACACACACACACACACACACGCACAAGCACACACACACAGATGCACACAAACACACACACATTTGTACAGTATGTGTCTACAATGACTGCCAGGAGAGACAGAGAGAGACGGACAAAGTGAGAGAGAGGGACAGTGGGAGAGAGACAGAGACAAAGTGAGAGAGACGGACAGTGGGAGAGAGACAGAGACAAAGTGAGAGAGACGGACAGGGACAAATAAACACACACACAATCACACACGCACAAGCACACACACACAGATGCACACAAACACACACACATTTGTACAGTACAGTGGGAGAGACAGACAGAGACAAAGTGAGAGAGAGGGACAGGGACAAATAAAATGGACAAACTAAATCATTTAGAAGCATAGTTCACCAAAAGGAGACTGAATGTGAGGCAGCGCAAGGGTAAATGCATTTTAAATGTGCATTGCTCTCAATCGTATTTCCCTTGGCGTTTTATTCATGTATGTGTCTCTATCTATCTGACTGTTACTGAACTCATTTTATGAATAGCCTACGTTCATATTGGGCTTTTACGTCGATGGAAGTTTACAGATGACTGCTATTGCTTCACATAAGCCACGCGCACCCCCCCCCCCTTTTTTTCCCCTTCCTTTTTCTTTGTCTTTATTAATGATATACTTTTAATAATATGATTTGCTTGACTAATTGGAGGTGGAGGGGGAGAACACTATGTATATATTTTTGCACCGATGTTCTGCTGCAAGGTTAATACTGTTTCTTTAGGTAGCCTATATGTTCGGCAGACTACTGTAGCTAGGCTTAAATGCCTTAAAAACCTGCATATATCCCTGTTGCAAATGTTTTAATGTGTTTCACTGGAGGTATATAAAAAAGGTATTACTTTTGTTCT